>JADDOH010014603.1:0-15713 GCA_016648135.1 Agrypnia vestita | reverse complement strand
AGAACATAAACCCCTTCAATCTCGTTCATCCACGGTTATGCAAAAAGGCGAAAGAATAGTAATAGTAAAAGGTCCTTAACTGACAGAAGTTGAAGTTCTCTGCAAACTGCCCATATCTTCTAGTGGCGCCTGTGTATTCCAATAACAACTTTCCAGTCATGTATTTAACATAACGTCCTCCTTGTGTGTATGTGTGCTGCAATATCTGTCATCCAGTTAGTGATTCCCAAAATAGTGTTTTCCTTGTATATATATATATATTTCAATATCAGCACCTGTAAAACTGTATTAGATCCTAGAAACAAGAAAACTATTCCCTCTACGCCAACCACATACAGGACATAAACCCCTTAAAACTAGTTCATCTACGCCGTACAATGATATCACATGCAGACATGACCAATATAATTACAAATATGCTTGCGTCCCGCCGACTGGACGCCTGTGTTTTCCAATAACAACTTTCCAGTCATGTATTTAACATAACGTCCTCCTTGTGTGTATGTGTGCTTCAATATCTTCCATCCAATTAATGGTTCCCAAAATAGTGTTTTCCTTGTATATATATTTCAATATCAGCACCTGTAAACCTGTATAGAATCCTAGAAACGAGAAGACTATTCCCACTACGCCAAGCACATACAGGACATAAACCCCTTAAAACTAGTTCATCTACGCCGTATAGTGATATCACAAGCAGACATAAACAATACAATTACAAGTATGCTTGCGTTCTCCCCCACCTTGGTGGAAATATTCGCATTCGTATTCACCGAATAGTAGGCCTGATATTCGTATTCATGAAGGTAGTATTCGTTGCATCAAGGTTATTATATTTACAAGTATGTTCAAGTTCCCCCACCTTGGTGGAAATATTCGCATTCGTATTCACCGAATAGTAGGCCTGATATTCGTATTCATGAAAGTAGTATTCGTTGCATCACTCTCAATAATAAAATCATATAGATAAATAATTACGGTAACTCATAAAAATATGATATTACTTATATTAAACGAACAAAGCAAAACAATCTGTCATATAAGTAAATAACGTGATCACGGAAGACCGAAGGTTAACTACCCCTGAACAAACCGCGAACTGCCCACAATAATGGAAAATGTTGTAGAAAACATTTCAAATATCTAATATTGAATGAATAAAAACAATGTCATATGAATAACTATCGCGGTTACGGATGGCCGAAGGTTAACCACCCCTGAACACACCGCGAACTGCCCACAATAGTGAATAATGTTCTAGAAAACATTTCAAATATCTAATATTGAATGAATAAAACAATGTCATATGAATAACTATCACGGCTACGGAAGACCGAAGGTTAACTACCCCTGAACACACCGCGAACTGCCCACAATAGTGAATAATGTTCTAGAAAACATTTCAAGTATCTAATATTGAATGAATAAAGCAATGTCATATGAATAACTATCGCGGTTACGGATGGCCGAAGGTTAACCACCCCTGAACACACCGCGAACTGCCCACAATAGTGAATGATGTTCTAGAAAACATTTCAAATATCTAATATTGAATGAATAAAACAATGTCATATGAAAACTATCACGGCTACGGAAGACCGAAGGTTAACCACCCCTGAACACACCGCGAACTGCCCACAATAGTAAAAAATGTTCTAGAAAACATTTCAAATATCTAATATTGAATGAATAAAACAATGTCACATGAAAAACCATCACGGCTACGGAAGACCGAAGGTTGATCTGATCTAACCGCAAACGACCCACAATAATGGAATATGTTGTAAAAAAAAACATTTCAAATATCTAATATTGAATGAATAAAAACAATGTCATATGAATAACTATCGCAATTAATTATTTCTAAACAATATGTACAATAGGAAATACGTTTTTATAAGAACTCGATAGGAATAAATCGTGTTTAAAACGATTGCATAATGATACGCAATACAAACATGAAACGAGTTCAAATAAACCACACATTCATGTTTTAATAAAATAAATATAAAATCCAGATGCATTTTTAAAATATATTATTTGTAGGGAATTCCTCGTACGATTTGAATCTATATCACGCTTACAATCGTGATATCAAAACCACATAATACTCCGAATTATCCCCAAGATAACACAAATCATATAGAAATCCGTGTATTCAATCGCCAGCATAGATAACAAAGCATTCGTTAGCATAAGAATACATCCGCCCTGAAGAACCTCTCGCACATTCCGAACCTCGCGACATTGAATATACATAATTATACTGAATTTTAAAACCCACGAACAAACACGAAACACCCTTCGTCAGTAAAGTATTCCATTTTAAAGCCTTTATATCTTTGGTAATATATGAATATCAAATTTAAGTGATTTTTCATATGAACAGCGACAGAATTATATATTTCATAAGCGTTATGCAATAATTTGAATAACTATCACAGTCGCCATATTACGATTTCTTGTATATTGAATCTGAAGCGCGTATAGTAATAATTATCCTAGGCCCAAAATACGTAACAAAACAATCCACAACATGTATCAATAATTGTTACAATCCAGAAAGTTCTAAATTGAATACACGAAAAGGCAATAGAAATAAATAATATTGAAAATGCTTAGCTGTATCGTCGAGTGTTGCTGCCTCTGTGACTCACTGATGGTATTTCGGTCCTCTCTCCACAAGAGCCTCCGGCCAACGTTGATGCTGAAGAAAGAAGGGCAGATCCTCGAATTTGTATGGCTTATATAGTCTATATTTCTCGCCATTTTTGACTCCAACCGACGTGTAAAGGTAAAGTCTAACTCTCCGAACCATCCTCATTGGTCAGATTCGGTGCTAACGCCCGCGTCTGTGATTGGACAATCTCGTTAAACAAAATAACATAAAGCCTGCTTTACACGCCCGCGTGCAGAAATAATAAAGCTCGCCCGCACCTACTTAATCCCACGGTGTAGTCTTATTTAATTATAGAGTATTTAACGGTTTGTGAAGCTTCTCTTTACTATAAACTTTAGCAGATAGATATTTTCGTATAATTTTTCAGCAATGTCTATTTGAATAGGCCAATATCGTTACACACTTTATATCATCGATGCAATGTCGTCGTTAATAAACATGTTCATATTGCGTATAAAATGTTCAAAAACTTACATTTAATGTAGTTTCTTTATAAATTACCATAAACTTATACATGTAAACAGAAACACATTGAATTTTTGGTATTGATTGCAATAAATGATCTCAATAATTTAAATAACAGACAAGAACAAACATACTCAACATATGATTTGACAGTTGGAATTCACCATACAAAAGAGATGAATTTACACTAAAAGGTTAGTCCAAGATACGGAATAATCCAAGAATATGGTCCCGTTTTTCATACAATGAAAATAAGTATTTCACTATATAATTTAACGTCCTGTTAATTTAATCTAACTAAAATAATCGTAATCTAAATTAAACAAACCAAACCTAATAACCTAACCTAACCAAACCTAATAACCTAACCAAACCAAACCTAATAACCTAACCTCATATATTATCTATGAAATATCAAAATATGCAGTGCATTTTTCGGAACTTTGAAGTGTAATATCTTATTTAATACTTAATATTTAAACGTAAATTATCTTTCATTTTGTTATTAGCACACTCAATAGTATAGTGAAATACTCATTTTCGTTGTATATGCAATGGGACCATTATCTTGGATTTAGCCCAAGATACTAATGAATTAGTAACAAAGTCATTTCTGCGAGTGACGTGTGCGCAGTTCCCATCTCACATTAGACCTTTCGAAGAAAAACGCTATTCTATGAAAAATTCACTTGACTACTGCAAAAAACTCGCAGACATAAAGATGAGTTAATGAAATATTATACGTTTATATTCGGAAAATACACAGCTTAGATCCAATCAAATCGAGTTTTTTCTCGATTTGACTTACCACGAATTACGGCTAGAGTTCGTCAACTTTTTCACAAGATAAGAATTATTAAATAAATATTTGTTTTCCAGAATATTTACTAATGCACAGTTTTTTTGCTTGTACACGCTGCACGCCACTGCAAATACAATATACCTGCTCTACCTTGATAAGTGGAAAATCAATTATGTTTTATAATTTCGTAAAACGACATTCTTTCGAAAAATGCAAACCTTATCCGCGTGTCTCTGTTTCAGCAACATTTTTGTATAAATTTGTAACTAATAACACCAAACATAGTACTGTATTTTAATATCTAGACATACGTAAAACAGGATTTTTACAGAAGATGAGCTAATGAAATACATTTACTAGTGTTTAAATCAAGATGGAATGATATATTTTATTACTAGACCAAACCTAGAGACGTCCAAATACGGGTTATAAATTGTGTAATATGCTGAAATCTTAAGGCCGACTGATAAATAAATGAAGCTACGAGGCTACGAAATTTGAACGTTTCGATAATTTTGCGGAATTATTTATCAAGCGTTGCTTTTGTAACTGGTCGGCTGTAAAAGTAAAAAGGGATATAACGAAGTAATATTTTATTTTAACTATGTTAATGACGTGACACTATTATTGCCAATTACAAGTCAATATAACCCGTCGAATTAATAGGTTTTATAACCTTAATAAATCTTTAAAATCATCGAATATATTATGCTACACTGATATGTATACAGCAGTTAAGCAATCGGTGGCTATACTGACCGCTGCGCGACCGATAGTAAGCACTACGCAGCTATTAGTGTCTGCGATTAGCTGTCGCCCATTGCCTGCTGCTTTTCATATTAATTGGTTCTTTTTTTATTATTTTTTTTTTTTTTTTTTTTTTTTATTTATTATTTATTTTTTTTACATCTCAGACCCACAAAACATCACATTGATATTTGTCTGTAGGTGCATCAATACATATATATAAATAAATTGTATTTACCAGAAATACATTCATATTAATTAATTACAATAGATCTTATAAACTCAAATACAAATCAACAATACTATACAACAATACAAGAAAAAATACAAATATTACCAAAATCAAAATAAGTCTCTTTTATTTAATAACATATTCATTAATTCTGTATTTTGCCCTTTTTTATTAATATCCATTTTGACACGACATGGGATTTTATTTAATATTTTTGGTATGACATATTTTAATGTTCTTTGTCCATATTTATTTATGACCTTCGGTATTCGTAGTCCTTCTTTAACCGTAAATCTGGTACTATGTTTATGAATCAATCTACGCTTATATGTCCCATCTTCATGATATCGTGTAATTAGTTTGTACCACAAGATAGCATTAATTGGCATAGAGCCTTATGCAAGTAACTAGTAATGGTAAAATCACGCACTGCACTGTATGTGTTTGAGTTTGACACATTTTCAACGACACTTATACTCTAACCTTAAAATTAAATGTCAAAAATATACTTGCCTGCAGAAAAAATAAAATTGACGTAAGAAATTATAAATACCGATTAATTTCGCTTTAAAGTGACTCGAATATTAAATAATATTTCTACAAATTAAATAATATCTAATTTTTTTTAAATAAATCTTTTCACCTCGTTTCTTAAAAAATGATACGATTTGGTTCATTTTTGAAGCCGGCAATTAAAAAGCAAACTATCATAGCTAGATGCTAGTCATGTTTTGCATTCCCTTTGTAGTGGGGTGATTACGAAATCTGACCTATTAGTACTGGTCAAGACCGTTATTTTTACCTCTTAGACAAAAAGCGTGATTTGAGATTTGTATTTGATTGCATTGATGACTGAACTACGTAGTAGGTAGGTACTTAGTACTATTATACCAACTTACCGGCGAGATGTCAAAAGTTAGTGGTAATTCAGAATATTTTGAGTTTGTTCAAATCTTTCAGAACAGTGCTGGATTTATGTCACAGAGACATTATTAATCAACTAACGTATATTATAGATATCTCACAGATCGTATCTTAGTGTAATGCAAGTAATTCGGATGAATTTCATTACACAATAAAGTATATTGCTCTCAAAATTCCGTAAAATCAATTGTAGATTTTCTCATTAGCGACATCTGTGGGGATTTAGGGGAATGAAAATGGCTTTGTACAGGCCGCATGGAAAGGCGGTTACAACTCATATGTGAAAGCTTTCCACGCAATTTGAACATATATACAACTTCCAAAAAATGAATAAGCATGGTATATTCTATCATGGGTGGAAATGGCGAATGTTACATTGTGTAAAGTGATCACTTAAGCCAACCATAAGATAGGTCATAAGTCCTATGTACACCCAAATGACTTCTATACCTACTTTCCCATAAGAAATACAGTTTCGTCTCTGTGAGATATCTATAATATACGTTAATTGGTTAGTGGTAATGTTTAGTTTAGATTCATTTCGTAGGAATTATAGTACCTAATAAATTATTGTTTTTCTGAGGGTATGGAGAGCACGCCCCGGAAAACATATGGAGTTGTGTTTAGTAAATTAAATAAATAAATAAAACTGTTATTGTGATTGTTAACTGACACTTAACTGTTGGATTATGGTATAAAAATATTGAAAAAAATACTTATCATTTATCTCTTTAACTATTGGTATTAGAACAATAATGCTGGAACACTTTCGATTGATAATTTAAGTTCCTATGTAGACTAGCATTGTTGACAGAGTGACTACTAGTCTTCTGGTTTGAGTTTTCTGGGATATTGTGCCGTGTTTCTACGATCTTTCGGATCCATTTCAGGGTTCATCATCAGTCCTGATGTCCGATTTGTTTCTCCCTCGTCTTTAGGTGAGAGGGTTGCGACACAGCTGAAGTATGTCCCCCTCGCGTATATGTAAGACACACTTATAACGCACTTGATTTATTTATTCTTGCATAATCAAATCCCTTAGTAAATAAAACTAGGTATTTTTTACAAAAGACGTTATTTTTTTTTAAATTTCGTTCCAAACCGAGCCCTTTCAAGTAAAAATGTATCTTTCTAATAAAGCGCGTCTTATTTACTAAGACATCATACTTTTTAAAAGTATACTGTTTGACCTTTTCATAATTATTTTTAAATTTACGAGCTTGAAATATTTTTTAAGCAAGTCAAATGTATTGGAACCAGCCGTGAACCAAGTAATTTACAGCATCAGTAAGTAAAGTGAAGATAGCCAACGTCCGTTGAATAGATGAAGAAGAAAAATTCAAATTCCCAGCCTAGATTTTTTTTCAAATACATCGGTTTGTACATTGTTTAAAGACCTCTTTCGTTTAAAATAAACAACTGTATTATTGCACAATGGTTTCTTGTAATTTGTCAGCGGTCAGCTATCTTCCTCCAAAATACGCGCCATTTTTAGTGAAAGTGATAATAAATTACTGGAGGAGTCCGCGAGATAATATCTAACTCTATTAAAAGCAGGGCCGAAATACGGACTAGGCGAATCGGGCACTGGTCTAGGGCTCAGGTAGACGATTCTTGCGGGACATGAGAAAGAAATATAAAATGAGTATAAATATTTTTTTATGTACTTCACTTTACACTTATTATCTTTTAACTTTTACTTACTCACATTTTAGATTATACTTTAATTTCATATTAAATATATTCTTTCTTGTATATAACTATGTAACAACTTGTACCTATAGTTTATTATAAATTTTGCCAGTCTCGACAGATTCTTTTAAAGAGACAGGTATGGCACGATAAATATAACAAGAATTATTAAAATATGACAAAAGTTGTTAAAATGAACTTTAATAACTTGGAAACCTAAAGTGCTTAAATACTTGCACATTACACATTAACACTTTCAAAACTCATGTACATTCTTACAATATACTTTATATATTATGAATATACACCTAAAATTAGGAACAATATAAATTTATTTAATATTTTTAAAAATGAGGGTAAACACAACAATGTTTTATTCCACTATATTTATTTTGAATTGTTAGAACGTTTTCGGGATTTCTCCCATTGTCAATAACAACACGTTTACAACTAAATTAAAAATAATTCGAGACAGAATTTTTAGGGATTGGGTGGGTGTAATGGCGCTGGGGGTCGGGGGCGGGGTTAGAATGGATAGGAGTGGAGAGGTTATGGGCGGTATCTGGATGTTAATTATATTATTTATTTTATTATTATTTATTTCTAAGATCTCCAAGATGTCCATTCTTCTTCCTATACTGCATCCATATAAAATTTCGAATCAAACTTATGTCCCTCCATTCTGGCATGTACATGCCAAAATAAATATAGTGGAATAAAACAATGTTGTGTTTACCCTCATTTTTTTAAATATTAAAAATGAATTTAAACAATGTATCAAACAAAAAACTTGAACATTTAAATTTATTTATTTAAATGTAATTCTGTTTGTGATTTTATTGTTTTATAATAATATATTTAATGCTGTTAAATTCCTAACAAATAATTAAATAAGCGAGCAATTTTTTTTTTAATCATCCAACAGGGATACATAATTGCTTAGTAAGACAAAATACAGAAAAAAAATTAAATGTCTCTCGCAATAAAAGTATTAATTAATCTCCTTTATATAATATCATGCTACATAAATTTTATTTTCTTTCACACACGAAATAACTTAGATATATGCCTTAAAAAGGTATAAAACGAATTCATCTTTCGAAAAAAATTATTGTAATCCTGACTTTTCTTCAATCACTATTTCTTCCCTGCTTGATTATGCTGATATGTGTTATTTGAATGTCAATGTAGAGCATCTCAACGAACTAAAACGTATCCGTTACATCTTCAATCTCAAAAAAATTCCATCTAATCTCAATTTCCTCAATCTTCTACATTAGCCTACAATCTGACAACTCCATAACAATTACGGTTTATCTTTACTTTATAATGTTATTTTCAATACTCACACACCTCAGTACCTGAAATCAAAATTCAAATTTCTATATAATCATGGCCTTCCACTCCGTTCTGCTGATAGTACTTTAATTTAATTTAATTTAATTTAATTGAACTCTTTAGCTCCTCGTTCAATCAATTGAATCACATTACTAAAGATCAGAGCTATCTTCTAAAGCAGGCTAAAGTAATTTTACCTTTCCCAAAACCAAAATCAATTCTTCCTTGTCCCATGCATCTCCTTCTTGTCTCGTTGTCATGGAGCTTTGCTATTTCAACTGTTCCAATAAATTGTTTTACTGGTTGTAAAAAATTCTCAACTGGCAATAAATCCACCTTCGTAATAGTATATATGCAAAAAGTTTAAAAAAAAAATAAAGTCTCTGTAAGAAATGTTAAAATATCTGTCAAATTTTATCAGGTCAAAACTGACGAAATGTATAATGTTATACAGGGTGTAACAAATCTAGTCCACAATACTTTACAGGTAGATTCCTGCTTTAATTATGAGACGAAAATGTTCAAGCAAACATCAATGCACTATTGCATATTATACAATGCATGTTAAGCAAACATGAATGCATATTATGCAATATCAAAGTTTGAAATTTTTTTTGAATATTTCTGACTTATTTTTTGTGAAACATTTGACTATCATTACATCAACTTATATCGAATATAAAAAAATCATTCCCTTCAATACAAGCCAAATAAAATCATAAAAACCCTTTAAATTCCAATTGGAATTTTTTCATGGTTTTTATTACTTTATTTAACTTTTAACGTAACAAATGAATTTTTCGTAATCACTGTAAGTAACTATAATGATACTTTAACGTTTTATCAAAAATAAGTTGGTAAAATTGAAAAAAAACGACAACTTTAATATTGCATAACTCCACGACTATTGATATTGCTGGGACATTTTCGACTCCTAATCAAGGCATGATCACCTATAAAGTATTGTGGAATAGCTCTGTTATACCCTGTACAATGGCGGTCAAGACGCAAAAATCGCGAATACACTCGATAGATCACCCGCACTGTTCGCCCAATTTCCGATCCGGCCCTCGTGAACGTCTTCCTGTTTCACATTTAAAAGCGGTTTTGGCGATCAGCGCCGAACACCCAGTAGGCAGCAGTACCTACCTGCCTATACAACTAATGTGTAGGATGACACTAGACGGCGCGACGGACCGTAAAAAGTATAACTTGAATATTTTAATGGCCGCTGTTAATATAATTTATCGGCCGGGCTACACGGTCAGTTGCGTATGTCCAGATTATCGATCTGTTCGTGTGTGCTAAGCGGATAAAGGTATTATTATATCAAATCTCATTCAAGCGGATACGTAAATATTAAGTGATACACCAACCAGCTCTATGTGTACACAGACCCACCCTAATATATATATATATATTTTTTTTTTTTTTATTTTATTTATTTATCTTCATCTTGTTACATGACAGGAGATGGAGCCGCTCATCTCACTAGGAAGAACCTGTGCCGAGATGAGCAGCTGAACAATATAGTTAGAACAAAGAATAATAAAGATATACAACAAAATACTATATAAGTATAAAATTAATTAATTAATTAATTGAGTATATAAATATAAAATGTGGATAATAAGAACAGAATATACTGTAAAATACAAAAGCAATAGTGAAAGTAGAGTAATATATATAAAAATCATATGCATGGATAGTAACAAAATGTATATTTAATAGCACAGTTAAAAGTATATTTAGGTATGTACCTATATAAGAGAATTAAATGAATGTTTGTGTATATTAAATAGTGTTAAGAAATGAAGTTTAATGAGCAATAAATTATGACCTGTTTTCGGCAGTTGGGTATTTGTGCAAATGCAGGTGACAATAATGTCTTCTCCAATAGTGTTGTGTAAAAAGTTAAGAGTAGGGTGTCCACACTGACTATGACAGAATGGACAACAAAGACATTTGGATATCACTTCCATCAGTCTGCATAACACCCTTAACCATTTTTTTAATGGCCATCAAATTTGGATCCTGACGGAGAGAGTGAGAGCAAGGATGAGTTTTCTAATAGTAATAATGGATAATTTCTAAAGCGCCATTTTCGTAAAAAAAATCACCTCAAGGGCGCTTTACACTAACATTGTTTAGTTTGTTTAGTCCTACGCTAGTATTTAATTTGATGGAAAGGATTTTACAAAAAGGTGCGTTTTAAGTCTTTTTTTAAAAATTGTTTCTGATGCACTGTTCCGCATTACGGAGGGAACAGAGCTCCACGCCTTTGGGCCTGCCACCGCAAATGCCCGTTCACTAAACCTAGTCTTCTGATTATGGATGGTCGTTTCTACAACCCTTCCTGCAGCTGAAGTACTGGCTGACCTCAGAGTTTGGCGTCCACTATTTAAGTCGTCTGGGATGCAGAGTTCTTGAAGATACAGAGTCGCCATATTATGTGTCGCCTTGTAGATTAACCAACACAACTTAAACTCGACTCTTTGAGGAAAACGAAGCCAATCTAAGGGGAGTAGTGGGAGTCACACTGATGGGCAGAATGAGAAGTGCCGACATACGGCACACACTCGGTACGGGACCCCTACTCCTACACATGGAGGGGGCTTGGACGCTTGCTAAGAGTGCCAGAGGAACGAATACCACGAATCCTCCTGGCAACCCCGGAAGGATCGCCCCAGATTAAGCTGGGGAAGGCAACAGAAAAATGTGTACGAAAACAGAATGGGTCTAGACTAGTTG
Organism: Agrypnia vestita; assembly: GCA_016648135.1. Classification (NCBI taxonomy): domain Eukaryota; kingdom Metazoa; phylum Arthropoda; class Insecta; order Trichoptera; family Phryganeidae; genus Agrypnia; species Agrypnia vestita. The sequence goes on along the minus strand of JADDOH010014603.1, from coordinate 4,082 downwards.
ACTCATGCAAGCAGCAAGACAGGGGGACATGGAAACACCTTGTAGAGTCTTTGGGCCCCCGACCCTGCTAGGACAAGGGGATGAAGATGATGATGATGACCAACCTACCCTGAAAATAACAAGATTTTTGTGTTGGTGATTGCTATCCCAATGCTCAAAAATAGACGAGACATAGAATTTGTCCGCCTTATTACAGTCCGTATCAAACTTGATAATTTCGTTGTCTGTCCGTCCGTCTATCTGTCCCCATGACGTCCGTAATTTCATTCGAATTCGCGACTAAAAAAATAAATTCAACGGCCAGAGATGCGTTTTGAACCCCGGGCCACTAAACCCGAACATGCCGCATCACTTACGTTGCTTCGGCCGCCTGTGGACCGCCAAAAGAATAGTATAAAGTGTACTAGGACTTGGCAAAGACGCAAACCAATGTTCCGTCATTTTTTACGAGATACAGCTAGTTACAGTATTATCCGTGGTATTACAGAATTACAGTCAGCCATATTCGGCTATTACTACACCAACACTCAAAAATAGACGGCACGTACAGGCCAAGAAGCCTAACTACAGAAGCGAATCACATCACAAAACACCCAGGCTTAAGTAAATCATATAGATTAATTGTGACCTCATCGGGAATCGAACTCGGAATCCTCGGTTTGAGAAGCCAGTTTCATGCCCACTGGGCTACGAGGGCCTCCATATTCATTTATACTTGTGTAATTACTCAATTAATTTAAACAAAAGAAATGTTAAGTCATTCTCAATTTGTGAATAACTTACCTAACGCTTGTTTACGTTTTAGAGCTTTCATTAATTTCAAACCTGTCAAACTTAAAACGTCAACATTGACGACTTTACAATGTTATACAATAACTGTCAAGATACCAAAATAGCAATATTTCTTTTTTCAGAATGTCGCCGAAATTCTAAAGTGTCCATGATCTTAACGATTATATAACACCTGAGATGATTTTTTTTGTGCGTGTATACATATGTGACCCCATGCAAGAATGCATTGTCAACGACGTCAAGTCTGTGTGCAAAATTTCAGCTCGATTGGATGACGGAAAGTGTGCTAATTTACACTTCCAAGACTTTTCCACAAACGTGTTTGAAAATTGAGCAATGAATAAATCGCGAAATTTTTCAACTTACATAAAATCATCGATTCCAGGTCCACAATATAAGTCCTCTACCTGGCTTTGAATTCCCATATCATCGAGCACTCTTTACAAACATAATAAAAATATGTCTAACGTTTCTATTACGAAAGTGCCCGACTGGCAGCTAACTGCGTGTAGCGCGGCACCGTGTGGCGCGGCGCGTAATCAACAAATTTGTCATTTTTTTTATTTTTGCTTGAAATTTTCACCAGGCATTCTTAATACCTCAAGCTTTAAGAAAATGCAAAAATTAAAAAATCGATTTTTTAGAAATGTCTTTTAGGTATTCTCCCTTAATAAACAATACTCCACCAGTTATTTCTAGATTTAAGAGAAAAGTAGGCTTTCTTCTAATTTTTCCGTTACCAAAATCTGTAGTCGACATTTCTTTTAGCCACCTTCCAAAAAGTGTATCTTCGGCTACATTGAAACAATGCACTGCTTCTCCCGTGATGCTGATATTGCATTTAATGTCATTAATATGCCAGCTACACGGTTCATGCACACCGAGCTGTCATTTGTTGTACATTGTTTGAGATGCAAAATCTCCAGTTGAAGCATATCGATATAACGCATTGTAGTAACAGAGTTATCAGTACGAGAAATGTGACGTAACATTGCATAATGAAATCTTTTCAGCATTTTCTAATTTGTATCATCGCATCGATCGACATTCTATTGAGAACCAACATTTTTCAGAATGTCAACGCGATCAATTACGTTCTTTCAAACGCTTTTAAAATAATATCAAACTAGTCCATCAAACACTCTAAAACCAATCAAGCACTGTTCTAACAGTCGAAACCCTGATTACACAATAGACCAAGAGACAGCGACCGACAGACTCACGTTATAGTATGAAACGTGAAATAATTTCTATATTTGTACAACATTGTAGATAAGATGGTTTGGATATTATGATATTTGAATTCGGGGGATTTCGGCAGATAACAGATAATACAGATGCAGAAAAATTAGTAAGTTAATAAAAAAAAATTTTTTAAAGGGATAATAGTATACACTCATATTAATTATTACCAGATGCTTTTCGCGGGTCATTTCTTCCATCAGACGCTTTGAAACTCTAGAAATAATCACGCCACTTACGTTATAGTAATAAATTTATTTATTTATTTATTTATTTGTTTACGCCCATTAGGCTTTTACATAAAGAGTATAAAATAAATTTCAAAAGCACATACATTAAAAGTTTCAGGAATAGCACCAAATCATGAGTATAAAAATTAAAAATGTAGAGTAGGTAACGAGCAGCAATGCGTATAGGCTTTTACATAAAAAAATATATCATAAAATTAAAAAGAACATACATTAAACAATATAAATTACAAGTAGCAAATTATTAAAAGTACCAGGAATAGCACCAAAACATGTGTACAGAAATTATAAATATAAAGTACAAAGCGGCAATGTGTACGAAAAATATATATTACCCACCATTACATATTAACAGCTGAAATCAGTAACGAAGCAGTATTGCCTCTTTAAGTGTAAACTTTACTTTCTCCAGACTGTCGACGAAAATGTCAATCATGCAACCATATTCATTACAAGTTCCCAATATTCTGTGTATCACAGAAGTTGATTGATAGTTAGTATTGCAAGTGTTGCGATGGAATGTGACAATTTGTCGCGTTCTATGTGTGGAAGGGATATTATATTCGATACATGCCACAAGGTCAGGGCTGTCCAACATATTGTTTACAATTTTGTAAAGAAGAACTATATCATAAATTTTTCTTCTATCATATAATGTGAGTAAATTTAGTCTCTTCAATATGTAATTGTATTCTCTGTTTTGTATTGGTATGCTTAACTTGTAGTTAATGTATTTGAGAAATTTGCGTTGGACACGCTCAATACTGTCTATATGCCCATTATAATATGGAGACCAAACTGATGAGCAATATTCTAATTGGCTCCGGATAAGAGACATGTATAACATTTTAATACTTTCAATTGATTGAAATGGGCGTGATGTCCTTAAAATAAATCCCAGCAATTTTAGAGACTTACAAGTTATCGCATTAATATGATTAGTAAAAGTAAGTTTCGAGTCGAATAATACCCCTAAGTCTCGAATACAGTCAACATTTTCTAGTTTGGTGTTACATAGAGAGTATTCAAAATTTATTTTTGATTTTAATCTAGTAAATGATATAATTTTGCATTTATTTAAATTTAAGTACAATTTATTCGTTTCACACCATACTGAAAGAGAATTTAGGTTTTGCTGTAATATGTTGCAGTCATAAATGTTGGTTACTGATTTAAAGATTTTTAGATCGTCTGCAAACAGCAAATATTCAATGTCATTAAATATTGTTGAAATGTCATTCACAAATAATAGAAATAGTAAATTTGAATTTTATATATTTTATTCGGGCAAGTATTTAACAATATTACTCGATACCTTATATTTGAATGTTTAACTTACACATTTTATGTACCTGTATTACCCAAGGGCGGATCCAGGGGGGGGTCATGGGGGTCATGACCCCCCCTGAGCTGGGTCCAGGACCTAGGTGGACCTGGACCCAGCCCTAAATTATAAATTATGACTTGTGACTTGTCCACGACTATGTGACCCCCCCCCCCCTGGTACGAAAGCTGGATCCGCTCTTGGTATTACCTGCTATCTGTCAAAACCCACCAAACTCAAATGTCATAATATCCAAAACTTCTTACCTTCTACAGTGTACATCTACAGAAAATATTTCAGGTTTGATACTGCAACGGGGCTAAAGATAATCAAGCACTCATGTCAAGTGACAGTTGTTTGAAATGATCACAACACTACCGAAGATTCCAGAACGGCCTAGCACAATCTACGGCTTACGGGAAACATCTACAAAAGCCTGGAAGCCGCGAGGACGTTCTTGTAAACACTGGAAAGGT
>JADDOH010014602.1:0-73640 GCA_016648135.1 Agrypnia vestita | reverse complement strand
CACACTGCACAACAGACGGCTACCACATTAGAGGAGCTTCAATTGGAATGTCTAAGACATCCACCGTACTCTCCGGACTTTGCCCCAACAGATTAGCATTTTTTCGAAATTTGGATAACTTCTTGCAAAGGAAAAAATTCAACTCCGATGGGGCAGTCCAAACCGCCTTCAAAGATTTTATTGATTCCCGTCCGAATGGTTATTTTAGTAAAGGGATCGATGAACTACCTATGAGATGGCAAAAGTGCATAGATAGCAATGGTAGATACTTTGATTAAATAAATATATTATAATAAAAAAAATCGTCTTTATGTTCCTCCCATACTAAACACCAATTTCATATGTAAGGACCTAATATATAATAGGAAATTTTTTAATGAATTCTTTAATTTTTATGTTTAGGTTTATGAATGCATGTTTGATTTTAAAAAGGTTTTAATTATTTCTGTATGATTATTTAACGGCATATCTCGATGGGGATGATTGTTGTAGTGGCTGCTGGCTTTGTAAATGTAATGGTTTTGCATTTGCGTGGTTTTGAATTTTGGTGTAATTATGTATTTAGTTACCATTTCTCATTAGTGTATAGTATTCCAGGTTTTGATTTAAATTTTTATAGAGTGGGCTCAACTATGAGATTAAGTAATTGACATTTCTGATATTTTATAGTTGGTTTAAATTATTTTAATAAGTATGTTTATAATGTTTGTAAGGTCTATGATATTGTTTTGGTAAAAAATAGACAAACCTGATATTTTGGTATTTTCAGATCTGCCACGAAATCATCCCGAGAGTTATCATTTCTACATGTGGAATAACTTCTTCAAGCACATTGACATTGGCCCCGAGAATGTGCACGTGCTGGACGGCAACTCACCAGATCTGGTAGCGGAATGCGATAACTTTGAGAAAAAGATTTTGGAAGCCGGTGGCATTGAGTTATTCGTCGGAGGTTTGTTTCTTCAATTTTAGTTATTTTGTGAGCTTATTGCCTCTTTTTTTACCTCAAACTTAATACAGAGCATGGTTAGTTTATGTGAGCACTTGAGCAATTGGGTTGATTCAAAGATTTTGACTTTTTTTAATGACATTTACAAAAAAAATTTGATTCTAACTGATGAATGCCACTTGTTTCCAAACTATACTATTGTATAAAGGAAGCTTTCTTTTCCCTTTATACTCTGTTTTGATCTAGCCAGCAATAGTAGAGAGCCCTTCTGAATTTTTAAATGTCTATCGATAAATTGCATTTTCATTTTCTTAAATGCTATACTGCGATTGTGGCAGCCTTTGCGATACATATGGAGAAGATGAAGAGAAGATAAAGTTAAACTGCCACAGAAGTGGTTTTAAAAATTCTGATCTGAGGATATTCTGAGGACTTCCTTCGAAATCTGAAAATGACATGTTGATGGTCATAACTGATGCTGAACTGCATCAATATACCAGAGGGCTCACGTTGATGATGGAAGCCAAACAATCAACTATGGTAAGGCATCTGAAGTGCGTAGAGATGATTTCGCGGTACGATGTTCTGACTCTTCATCAATTGTCAGCTGCAGCGTTTCAACACGCGTTTATTTGAGTGCTAGGCAAACAAGCAAATCTTTAATGTATATTATAGATATCTCACAGAGACGAAACTATATTTGAGCCCTTGCCCGGAATAACGTTGTATCCAACAATACTCTCATTCCGAGAAAACTTGAAAAATGAAACCAGTTACAATTTATTACATTTTATATTTTAAATATAACAAACATATAATTCTTAACTAATCTCAATATAAAATAGGGAAAAAAGGCAATTAAATTTGAATCTATTGTAAAACAACATGCTGAATCAGTGGAAAAACGTTGTATAAGAAATTTTCACAAACAACGTTATTCCGCAAAACGTTTTTTATTTATTCTGCTTTACTTAATAATGCTTTTTAAGAGCAGCATGCTCATCTAACACGAATTCACAAATGTCATCGAGGTCCTTGAGCTTAGCAGCCTTATTGGCAGTGGATTGGAATTCATTAAAGTTAGTTCCAGGCTCCCTAACTGCATGATTTTTTTCCATACGGTAGCTAATCTTCTCCTTCTTCCACAAAGAGTTGGTAGCAGGCTATAGGAGGTCAATGATTCTAATTATTTGTGGAAGGTTTTAGCTCTGATTGTGATGGGATCATCAGTAGGTAAAGAGCTTTTACGGAATGATAAGTCTCTCGTACATACTATTATCTATCTCCGTCTGTTTGCTGAATATAGCGTCGGACATTCAATTTCTCATGATTACTTTTTAATTGTAATTCAGTAACCTGAATTCTGATTGAATATTTATATTGATATTAAAATGGAGAAAACATCCCGGATTTAAACATTTTTGGCTCAAATTCGACCCTACGAAAAAGAACTAGGAATTAAATAAACTTTTTGTATCGGTATATTTTAAGTTACGATATAAAGAGCACTATACTGCCAGCATTATTATCAAAAAGCATTTCGAATATCAATATGAATAAATCAATTGAGTAAAATCGGTTAACATTCGACAAAATAATATTGTCACATATGAAATTACAATATCAATCAGAACTGCCAAATTGTATACAACGTTATTCCACAAACATGTTCCGGCGGGTCAATTGCAGGTTTGATAATATTTTTTCTGGATAAACACTCCTTTCCTACATCCTTCAACTTATTGGCTTTGATATCTTTCCAGTTTAAAACATTAGATGTTCGTTTTCTCTCTTTATTCATGTGAATTAAACCACGCTCCACGATATTGACGCGCGGTGACGCCATTTTGAGAAACAATGTACAACGTTCTTCCACAAACCAATAACTTTAAAATGCAGCCAGAAGCCTAAATATTTTTTTCTTGACATATTATCTACCTTAAACGATGCATAATAACATACCCAACATAACTGCATCAATAACTCAAAATTGCCATTTGTGTTGGATACAACGTTATTCCGGGCAAGGGCTCATTTCTTTTGGGAAAGTAGGTATAGAAGTCATTTGGGTGTACATAGGACTTATGACCTATCTTATGGTTGGCTTAAGTGATCACTTTACACAATGTAACATTCGCCATTTCCACCCATGATAGAATATACCATGCTTATTCATTTTTTGGAAGTTGTTTATATGTTCAAATTGCGTGGAAAGCTTTCACATATGAGTTGTAACCGCCTTTCCATGCGGCCTGTACAAAGCCATTTTACACACAAGCCACAAAGCCAAAGCCACTTAAGCCAACCATAAGATAGGTCATAAGTTCTATGTACACCCAAATGACTTCTATACCTACTTTCCCATAAGAAATATAGTTTTGTCTCTGTGAGATATCTATAATATACATTAATTGATTAATAATGTCTCTGTGACATAAATCCAGCACTGTTCTGTAAGATTTGAACAAACTCAAAATATTCTGAAGCAAATCTTTTTTGCATCAATTAGTGACAGGAGATGAAAAATGAGTAGTTTACAATAAGGTGAGGCGAAAAAAGCGTTGGTTTTTTGGAAAAAGTGACGAAGACTGCTATTACCGGATTATACAATATCTGGCTGCGCAGGTCCGAAGAACGGAATACTCCGAGTATGCATGAAATACACTCATAAAAATGTCACTCTAAGGGGGAGGGAGAGCTATGACATGATGGATCATTAAATCAGCCAACAGTGAGTCATAAGTCTTCCATCTCTAACTTGCTCCGGGCGGCGGGCTCGGAAAAAATAAATCTATTAAAATTAGCATATTAGAAAATTTCGTAACATTTTATAAAATAATAAGACCTTGTGTTTCATGCATAGGTACATATAACTTGTGTATTTTTCTACTTGTTTCAGTTGGTTACTAAAAAAAAATAATTGACCACCATGCAAATGGAAAGATTTGAATTTTGAATAGTCATTTTGAATATATAAATTTCTTTGTAGAAATTTGTAAAATATATTTTGAAAAATTCCAGGTATTGGTCCCGACGGTCACATAGCCTTCAACGAGCCCGGCTCCAGTTTGGTTTCCCGTACCCGAGTGAAGACCCTGGCTCAGGACACCCTGGAAGCCAATGCGCGCTTCTTCGGCAACGACATCAACAAGGTGCCGAAGCAGGCGCTCACTGTTGGAGTGGGGACCGTGATGGACGCTAAAGAGGTTTAACAATTTTTAAAATTATTTCTGTTCAGGAAGACGCGTTCCGAGATGTGATCTGATTAATTCTTTTAGATGCTGTATAGGAAAAGACGGTAATTTCTAAGAATGGTAATTCTAAGGCTGCTATTTAAGCCATCATTAAGCATTGAGTTTTTACTGTATTTTGATATATATAAGCATATTTCATTCGTAATATAAATTTCATTCGGGATATAAAGTTTTCATTGCCATTAAAGTATAAAAATGGATAATTTGTACAGCATCATTTTCATAATATTTCATGCACAATTAAATGCACCTTTTTGAAAAATCATTTCGTGAATGTTTTTGATGTACTGTTCCTTATTTCAGAGGGTAGAAAGTTCCACATTCTTGGATCTACCGCCGTAAATGCCTGCTCGTTAAACTTAGTTCACTCAATTTATAGAAGAATAACAAATTAGTGGTCGGCTATCTTCTTAGGTTTATTTATTCAGATAATATTAGCGGTATGTAAATAAATGAACCATGCAGCTTATAGAGTAGATAAAAAATTAGATTACAATATGAAATGCAATATTTTATCATGATAGTAATAAGTCTTATCAATTTACGATTTAGCTTTTTTCCTAGTATTTTAGTATTTATTTTCCTTTTAAACAAGATTAATTTTAACTGTGACTTTTTTTAATGTTTTTTTTTATTTATGATTAATTTTATTTTCGTATATCTTTTAGGTGATGATCCTCATTACTGGCACGCACAAAGCGTTTGCCCTTTACAAAGCAATCGAAGAAGGCGTGAACCACATGTGGACTGTGTCCGCTTTCCAACAGCACCCGCACACGCTCATGGTATGCGACGAGGATGCTACGTTGGAATTGCGCGTGAAGACTGTCAAATATTTTAAGGTATGTTTGTTTAAATAATTTGTTTGAATATGTGTACAATACTAATCAACATGATAATTTATTTCTGAGACTGTCTTGATTATTTTGTCATTTACGATTATGAAAAACTGACATACATACTGACGTAATATACTTTCATACTAGATTATGCATCAATTACTTACTGAATATGATATTTTCAATGTATGTATTCCTTCCTTCTTGTAATAACATACTTATATAGTATTACTGTCCACCCGTAAATCATTTTGTTTTTAATGTTCTGAGGGAACCTCTGATAAAATGTGTTCTATACTAAAATTAAATATTGATTAATTATTTTTTTTATTTCCGACAAACCCTGATAGATTTTTGTCAGTGACTTAAGAAAATTATATAGGCAATTCGGTATTCAGGCTTGTAGTTAAATATTTTAGGGGAAAATGTCTCCCTCATTAACTGATGTAACTTTTTTTTTAACAAATTTTCCCCTTTCTTAATTTGCGAAACGTGTAATTATTCGAAACATTCGCCGTAAACAATTCACTGCTTGCAATTCATTACCAAAACAATTCCATTATAGCCCAATAATAATTCACTGTTATGGCAATCCATCACCTCTATATAAATATTGTTTTAATAGCTATAATATGTGTATTTGATTTACCTATTTAAACAATATTTCTATTGGAGCAATGAATTACTTCAGCAATGAATTGGCGAATGGGTTATGAATTGTAAAAGCGACAAATTTTTCTAGATCCGTTCTTTCAAAATTTTTGATACAGTGCAGGCTATCTCACAGCATCAGTTTGCAATATGTGTCAATTGCATTTATTTAGCAATATTTAGTTTGCGTATCTAAAGGAAGATTGGAATTTATTACGCCATTTGACGGTCTCTCCTTGTCTGTGAGCAGAATTTTGTATAAAGCTAATTAAATATTGTATTCTTTCAGTATTTCTACATATATTTCTTCCTAAGTTACCTTTTTTATAATTTTATTTATTTATATTATAATTTTTCATCTTTACCAATCACACTGTAGTATTACTAGTACTAACATCTTTAGTTCATCATTTGATACATGTATCAATCTGTATACAGTAAAACCTCGTTAATACGAAATCTGATAATTAAAAATTTTTAAAAGACACAAAACCCAAAATGTTAATTTCATAGTTGATTAACCCTGATAATTTGAAAACCCAAGTAATTTGAAATTTTTTTTGACAACTTATTAAAAACTAACAATGCTCGGCTTTTATATATTTAGAAGTACCTTGTGAAATCCCCTTTATCCATATATATTTTGTCACGATCTCAAAAATTGGCAAATTCTTTGTTCCTCAGTTAGTTGCTGCGTTGATATACGTGGAAAGTTTTAGTAGGTGTTTGTTACTCGTACTTGAACGTATTTAAAATTGTTTTTCCCTTTTTTAAATTTCCCTTTATTTTGATTCTCTTTTTAAAATCTCTTTTTAAAAAAAAAAGTGTTGTTAAAATGTTTCAATTTCTTTGGAGGCAAATAATTACTGACTTATTTTATTATTTCAAATATTTATGGAACATTTTATTTCTAATAAGTATTCTTGTTTTGGTTTGAGTCAGGAAAAAATCTGAAAAAAAAGTCGGGAAAAATTGAAGATTTAAGAAGTCTTATGATGTCATAAATCCAATGATACTCAGATTTTTTATTTTTTTTTTTATAAATATTTATTAATTTTTTGATATTTATTACATTGTACATATGCCAAACTGCACAGCAGTTTTACGGCATTTATTATTTTACGGCATTATTATTAATCACGCCCATCAAACAAAAAATTTTTGTCGGGAGCGATAACAGCAAATTTTTCAATATCGGGTACTTGATTGCATTAGCATAATAGATTTTTTGGAATATACAAAATTATGTACGTTTTCTATTCAATTAACGGCTTCAAAAAATATATTTGGTCCTTTGAGTTTATAATTAACGGGGTTCCGCATAATTTGAAATGCTTTTTTTGGGGTCCCTTTTATTCCCGGGAATTAACGAGGCTCTACTATACAAAATACATATTCTAGGCAAGTTATTGAATTTTGAATGTTTTTGTTTTCTTGACTAACCATGTGATCTCCTTTTTAATTGTGCTTAACCCTTTATCTACCATTATCCACATATTTCACCCAATCCATCATATTTCCGAGGTTTTGGGACGTGCTGCAGGATGTACGCCGGTGCATCATGCCAATCTGATGAATCTTCGGCAAACTTAGCCAGAGAAGACATAAAATCAGAAATATTATACACAAATAACGTAAAAATGATTACTGATGATGTTATTCTTCATTCTGTTGAAAATTTTTTGGCAGTTTTGCTTTTTCAATATGTACATATATAATTAAATAATTTTTGCAGCGAGAAATTTTGATTTACCAGTTAATTAATACAAATAATTCAATATATTTTTTTTATTATTTATTTATATTTTTTTTGTATTATTTTTATGTTGCTCTAAGCCTACAGGTCTAGTTAGGTGGATTGACCCTTACCACTCCAATTTTATTCCTGTACATATTTGCATTAATTAAGCAAAATAAACAAAAATGAAAGTATCATTATACTTGAGTATGTGTCAATAAGGTTATCTGAGTTTAAGCCTTAAGTGTTTCAAATTCAAAAAAAAAATTGGCAGCGCTAGTATAAATCTTTTTTTAAAACAATGTTTTTATTTTTTACTATTGTGATTCTATTATATTAGGTTTATATGGATATTCAAAATACGTTTCCATGGCAAACCCATTTTGTTTTTGGAGTTTCCGATGATGCAAATTCGTTTTCGTTCACATGGATCTCCCGCGTTTGAATTTCCACTAATCTCTGCATATTGCATAATGTGTACCACAATCTTAAACTCAAAACCAGCTTTTATACAACATTTATTGAATTTATTGTAGTACAATAATATACAGGCTGTACCATAGCTAGTTCACAAAAATTTATAGGTTTATTCAACAACAAAAACAACTTAAAAAACACATTTTTTTTCAACATTTCGAATATAACTTCTGTTAAACGTATCATTAAATTATTATCATTATCATTAAAGTAACTTATATTGAATATTAAAAATTCAATAAAAGTCAAAGAATATTATTAAAGCTTTGCAGATAAATATTTTTTGGCAAGGTTTTCATCATTTTATTAGACTTGTATTAAAGCAAATAAATTTTTAATGTTCAATGTAAGTTACAATCATGATGTTCCAAAGTTTTACAGAAGATAAGTCAGAAATATTAAAATAAAAATGCAATCATTGAAGTCGATATCTCCATATCACGAAATTGCGCGGCAGACAGGGTACATTCCGCGTTACGTACGGCCGGCATCTGACCGGTTAAGTGACAGTTTTAGTCATTCGACTTTAGTTGAATAGATTGCAATAAATTTCTCGACCCTAGTATATACGATACCTAAAATAACAAATCATTTAATATGTATTTCAATTTCAAAAAAACTTAAAAAGTTTTTATAAGCCAAATTGAAAATCAAATTCACTATATAATTTTAAATAACAATTAAGGTAAAGGAGTGCTAAGGGTTAACAAGTAATTATATAATTGAAATTAAAAAATTACATATATTTTTATGTCCCCAATAGGCCCTAAGCGGAGTCCATCAGAAGTTAATCGAAGAAGGTATTCCTTTGGCTCTTCAGCGTTCCATCCACTAGTCTAGTTCTAGTCTTAACAATTTTTTAAAATTAAATAAATTGACGGTCCCTGCGTATACAGTCGAATCTGTGAAAATTCTTTTTCGTTTTATTATCTTTAACCATCCAATTTACCCTATTGTCAAAAAAATTGAATTATCATTTAGAAAAAAGCAGATAAAATAAAACTTTTTTTTAACATTATGTGCAAAAATAGAGTAAATCGGATGGTTTCAGATAGTAAAATGAAAATTGAATTTTTACAGATTCAACAGTATACCTAGAGACCGTTGATATATTTACCGATATGTTTTTTAACGCTGCTCACATATTTTTTTTTTGCTTTTTTCTGTTATAACGATAATTGAATGTTGTATTTGGTGTTGAAGCAAAAGTGCCTTTATATTACCAATATTATTTTTACATCATTCCTTAATTTTTTATTACAATTGTTTACAATTTTTAATATTATAATTTCGGTTTGTACTTACAATATATTTGAACCATTTTTTCAACTCATTCATAATTTAAATGATAATTATAATGGTAATTTTTCAGTACACAAAATGATTATTTTTTCTCGATGAAATTGGGAGATATTGGATATTACTAATAAGGGGTCATTTAGTTACGATTGTCTCAAGTCATTTCATGTAGTGCACAGTCATTTCTCGGGGGTGATCACAATCTGACATTATTTAAACTGACTCATGACTCATTGTGTTATCAATTAACCACATAAAATTGTTTGATACCTACTAAAAATATTTTCTATGATGAATGTTATTATTTTACTGCTTTTATAAATTGCTTCACACACTTAGATTATAATTCCGTATAATATTAGATTATTTCCAAAATAATATCTGATTTTAACCTTCAAATTCAAATAGATGTCTTCTACTTCTGTAAGACATCTCCATTTCTAAGTTCAAAACAATATCAAACAATTCGCTCAGAAGTGGTTCTTTGGTAGCTATGGTATCAAAATCGACTACATATTATTTTTGGAATAATTTAATAAAAGTTACGCCTGTGTTTTATATACATATATCCTTTACTTGAAATAAAATATTTATACCACTTTCGAGCAATCGTCACACACTCTGTACTCTTAAAATTAATTTAGTATGGCAGGTCCCAATAGATTCCCCGTAGATTATATTTTTCAGACTTAAACGTAGAATGGGGACGATTTACAATCTTTTTAGACAGACTGAAATGGACCGACGTGTATTTTGCGACTGACTTTCTATATTGACTCTCTTATAATATACATGGGGGGTATAAAAGCAAAGGCAGCAACACATCCACTTCAACCCCCAAGGATGTCTCGTGATAAAATGATTGCTTCTCACTACAAGTGAGAGTTGGTGTTGCTTTTAGACTGAAACATCATAGCAAGGACAGCAATATACAATTAAGGAAATACCAAAGGTAGTAATGTCCACTATTCGGTAGCTATAGATAATTGTTTATTTATTTATATACATATATAAAAGGAAAGCTGAGATGGCAGTTGTTTTTAAAAACTTATTTCTATTAAGATGTAGGTTTTTTTCATTGAGAGAAGTTTCCTTGATTAGTGACAGGTTTTTTACTTTTAACTCAGAAACACCACATTGAGATATTGCTGTCTTTGCTTCTATACCCCTCACAGGTACTATGTATAGTTATATTATTTCTACATATATTTAAATCAGTGATGTGCCTGAACTAGTTGTTAAAATTGGAAACATCCTGCTCTTTCAATACTAAGTTTTACGACACAAATTATAATAACCATATTTTAGCTGTTTTTGAGAACCCAAAAGTGACCGCTTCATAAACTGTGCCATTAATGCGTAATTCAATTTCTCATTTTTTATTTTAGCCCTATTGTTTACATAATAATAACCACGCTGAGCTCATTATGCAGGTGTAACAGAGCTAGTCCACAATTATCCTCTCGATTATCAGTCGAAAATATTCAAGCAATCATGATCTAATGTCAATAGTTATGGTGTTATGCAATATCAAAGTTTGCATTTTTTTTTCAAAATGTTGAATTATCATTACAGTAACTTATATCGATTACGAAGAATTCATTTGTTTCAAAAAAAGTTAAATAAAATAATAAAAACCCTGAAAATATTCCAATTGGAAGGTTTCAATCATTTTATTTGGCTTTTATTAATGGGAATGAATTTTTCATATTAGATATAAGTTACTGTAATGGTAGTCTAACGGTTTGCAAAATCAGAAATATTGAAAAAAAAGTAAACTTTGATATCGCATATCTCCTTAACTACTGGTATGGTCATGGTTGCTTGTACATTTTTGACTCATAATCAATCAAGACAGGAATCCACCTGTAAAGTATTGTGGACTAGCTCTGTTACACCCTGTATACGGTGGTCAGCAGGGTGATGGAAATGATTATAAACATTTTGGAAATTTCTGATATTTTCTATGTTCAGTACCAATATACATTCAGTCGGTAATCAATATTATCCAAGATTTTCTAAACCATGATTTTTTAAGTAATAACTTGTGAAATTCATCTCGAGTCCTTCTTAACAGGAAAATGACACACGACTGAATTATTTGAGCAAATCGGTTGAACTTTTTTGTCGGACATCACTGGTGTAAATTTTTGCATTTTAAAATGTAATTTTTTTTCTTTGGATTGATATATTTTAGATAAATATTGTGTTTGCCAATGTTCTATTTATCAATGTTGATGCCCACATTGTAAACTAATGTTTTTTTTATCTGCATGAGCCATGTTTTTTGTGCCTGCTTGTGATGTTGTATCAATTTTCTATTTGCATCCAGAATGTTAATTTTTTTTATTGTTTTAATTTTGCATTTTGTGTTAAACCAAACACGATTGGGGCTGTTTTATATTAAAAATTTATATTTGAGTACTTCAATTGCAATGTTTTTCTGCATAAGCATAGCTTACAAATTATATTTTTAATGCAACCTTGCACTCAACCATATATGATTAAAAGGTGGGCATAAGTCTTGACACACACTAATAATATTTTTTATCAATGACATTTTCAATTGTCATTACCACCATTAGCGATGCACATGGTGGATAGGATGATGATCAACGATGATGATGATGATAATGATGAACATGGTGATTAATGTTTTATATTAATGCCGTTTTGACGTGTAGATGCATTTTATGAAATGCATTATTTCCGTCAATCATTGAATTCCTCCGGATGATTATCCCTGATTTGTATTGAGTAAATAGTAGTAATGGCGGATAATTTATATAGCACATTTCACCTTAGTTTAGTGCTACACTAGTATTTAAAGTTATGTTCGCAAAACAATTTTTAAAGGCACATTTTTAGTATTTATCAAATCAGAGTTCCACGCTTTCGGGACCATAAATACCGTTCACTAAACTTAGTCATCTGTTGCAAGCGATTGTTGATTGGTTCTACAACCTTTCCTGCAGCTGGAATAGAGGGTGACCTCAATTTACCTAAATGTTTACCATTTAAGTTGTTTGATGAAGAGCTTTTGCAGTAGGCGTCGTCAGCTGCTGCCGAGTACTTTTATGACAATTTGCCAATATAGCCCTCGCTATATTATTTTATTAATCAATAATCTCTAAATCTTAATTAACTCCTTTTGAAAATCAAGAAAATCTTTTAAATATCATTTAAGCGAAGCATCACAACCAAATCGTGCTAGTATCGACAGAGATAGTACTCGATAATGCATTGGGTACTTACGAAATTTCAAAAAATGCATCATCATGTTCATCGCTAAAGATGAGAAACCACTTTGAAAATGACATTATTAAAAATATACAAGTTAGCCTACGTATTCAGACTTTACTAAGTGAACCCTGTAGATTGAGATTACAGTTATTTTATTAATCAATACTATTGTTACATAAATAAATTAAAATTAAATTACTTATGTATTAACTTCTTCATCAAAAATAGCAAAATAATTTTGTGATGACATTATTAATATAATTAATAAAATAAACTTAGTTTTCATCACTTTTTTATTACTTTGTGTGATAAGAATTTTAAATTATATCACAAATTAGTGTCATACCATTTAAGAAAAATTAAGACCATTTTCACATATATTCATAACATTCCCGGGCCTGAACTTGTTATCAGGCCCGAAATTATTTTAAATGAAATGTTGAAAAAATTAGCCTTTTTGCCCAGTTGTTGCAAAATTATAATTTACCCGTGTTATGTCTCCCAGTGTTATGTATATAAAAATAAAATGCACACTAACTGCCTAAAGCGCTTTTTAACTCAGAATTGCATTATAAAATCAATTGCCTATTGACATATGAATTTATAGAGCTCTGTTTGATGTGGAAAAATGATTTGAAAAATTATTTTCCGCGCTAACAGAGTGTTATGTCGCACCTACAAATATGTTATCTTTGTTTCCAGAACTTGTGGAGCGTCCATAGCAAGTTGGTCGATCAATGATTATTAAGAAAACCATTAATTTATGTTAAGACAAATTAAAATCTCAATAACACTTATTTAATACGTTAGAAATTGGCACTATGTTTTTGTACGCCAAGATTGCCAGCCGATTTTATATACAAATATATATATATAACCTTTTTACTGACATGTATAACATATTTTTTTAATATTATGAAATGTGTATATTTTTTATGCATAAACTTTTATAAAAAAAATATTTTTATTTTTCCTTTCTCAAATATATTGATATGAAAATGAAGTGATGTTTCTTGGTCCCCGAATATAAAAATGTTATTAATACTTTGATTAACAATGTTTATTTATGCAGACACCCATTTATGTTTAGTTAAGTTATAAACAAACTTGGGTGAAAATTTATTACTTACTTTACACCACACACTAGGGTCATTCAAAATATTAAAGTTATTTTTTTTATATCGGGGTGAATCTTTTTTTATATGCTTTCAAAGCCAAAAAAATATATGTACCTACACATATTTTTTTATTTTTCGTTTAAATTAATTTTAGGTGTCGCTACCATTGATCGAAGTTTTAAAAATACACGCCGTTTGGGGCAATGACTGCAATGTTTCAGACCAAACATGTCACTGCATGCAGCATCAATATGAAAATGACATCTTTGGTACCTGTCTAAGCAGCTTGTTGCTTTTGCGTACTTAGATAATGAAGTTTCCTGGCGTACTTAGATAATGAAGTTTCCTAACAGATGATGGTCATTGCCCTCGAAAATCAAGGATTGGAAGGTTCTCCAAAGCGAGCAGCCCTCAAAAATGCTTTCATTGTGGTTAACACTAGGTATACGGGCATTTTTTATATACCTATCTCTACGGCATCCGTCAAATTGACGGATGCACATAAGTACTTCGTTTTTTCGTATTAAATGATTTTTTTAAACTTTTTTATTTAACTGAAGTCCTCAATTGTTCAATTGAAATGGTTTAATTCTTTTTTAGAATATGACGCGCTTCTATTTCTGTGCAGTCTTTGATATGTTCTAACATGCGCGTATCAATTATTAGTTCGAAGGCAGTTCGCACATGACCCGACATCACATTTCTTTTGGAATATCCAGTAGGTCCTGCGACACCTTTGAATATTATGTTAATGGGTAGTCTACCGCTGTCTACGCCTATAGGCGTTCTCAAAAACATTCGCTGTGTGCTGAAAACGCCTATCGGCGTTCTATACCTGGGGGTTGGTGCTAGCAATACGTCGTCGTATAGTTGGGTCATCTTCTTTTGTTTTTTTTGCATTCCTTCCGTTTATGAACATAAAGTTCGTTCACACAGGAAGTTTTGTGTGTTGTTTTTTTATATTTTTGTTTGTTATTATTATATTTTTATGTAAATATTATATTTTCCAATTTTTACAGAAAAACACCTTTCACTGTGTAATGTGAACTTTTCCGTAATATAGAAATTTTCATAATAAATATAACTGACCCAAAAAATTTTTGAGTCAGTTATATTTTTCATATTTGTGTAGAACAAACTTTCTAGTATAATATTTTTCAAGGATAATTTGTGCGCACTTATACAAATTGATACACTGTTTATTGTGTATGGAGTAAAGAATAACAACAGTGTTTCATAAGACTTTTTCATAAAAATTGTTACCGATATTAATATTTTCATACATATAAAAAAATGCATCAACCGTTCTCACAAAATCGATCTAGAGTAGAAGCTATAATAATTAATAGGCAGGAATAAGCAAACAACTGACGTTGGCAAAAATGTGCATTATAAATGTAAAGATACATTTTATTTTCACCCTGAATGCCTGACCAACCAGATTTTTTTTTATTAAATTTGTTTACCATTTACGTTTACAGTGTTATGCAAAACTGCACAGCACTTTTACGGTATGGTTTAGAACTATGTTTTCATACATTTTGAAATATGAACTGCTTCAGTTTGAAATGTCAAAATTATGTACATATTATATTTTCTATATTTTTTTATCACTAATCCTAAAATCCTACGCCTTTAAACCGCCGATAAACATTATATCATGTCGATTAAAAATAAATATGAAAAATATATACGAAAAAAATAACCCAACAGACGAAATTTAGATGTGTAATTGCAGAGAATTGTAAAATATCTGAATAGGATAAGATATGCAATAATAATAATTTTTGAAAAATAATTATTTTGGTGAATAATATTGACCAGATATATTTTTGGGTGAGTGTAAACGCACTACACGACACTACACGACATTGAAAAAACAGTGGTGTGTTTATTGCGGTGCTGACCGCCCCGAGAGAACTAATGGGTTTATGGGGGTAAATGACAATAAATTATCCCTAAAATCATTCTACTATAAGACTACAATAAAGCTAAGACATACATTCTAAGAGAATTATAAATGATAGTAGAGAGAGAAGAAGTGCTCTTGGAAGAGTCATCGGTTGTGTGAAGACAATCGATGAAGAACAAGGCAAAATTTACTTATGGAGGATAAAAATTATTGACAAAAATTTCCCGAGAACAAAAGTTAACATTGACACTGTCTTGAATAATTATAGTTCATTTTAATTTTATTTATTTTTAAAATGTTTCATATAATTATTTCACTTATTTTAATCTAAAGTAAACTAAATTTTCATAAAACAAATTTTTAGGATTTTTTATACCAACGTATATATTTTATAGTTAAGCCTTATACTTTCACCGCTGGTAGCGAGCCCTAAAAGTCGTTTATAAAATCTGGAAAAAATACTGTGTAAGTTTTTAGACATATGGCCTGAATTCAGAGTCGATACTTAGATGATTTAAAGATCAAGGTACACCTTAAAAGTGTTATTTTGAACTGAAAATTATGCTTTTAAGGTGTATCTTAACTTTTAAATCATTTAAGTATTGATTCTGAATTCGGGACATGAATACTTATAAAGGGTGCCTCAAAATTTTTTTTTTAACATTTTCATGCATTTTGAAGCACCGTTCTACACACTGTCCTTTCACTTCCAGTCTGTCTTGGATGGCTAAGTTAGCCCACACATAAGTAGATTTAATGAATTTTGTAGTAATTTATTAGATGAACATGATGTAGATATTTACATAGTGAAGTTATATTTGAAATTTGATAAGAATATGTGCTGCCATCCATTGACATTACTCTGAACTAAACATCAAAACAAATGTCAAGAACCTTTCGATGGTATATTTTCCTCATACTGTGATAAATTTCATAGATGCTTTTAAGTGTGATATTTTTCTGTAAGTGTTCCACTTAAAATCGAAGATGAAGAAGACTCCCGATGTTTGGACATATTTATGTGGGGTATAAAAGCAAAGGCATCAATATCAAAAAAAAAAAAATCAGTCATGCGAGGATTACTAATTTTTAATTCAATGAATTCGAGATTTCATGGGAAACATAGTCTATAAATTTATAGAATACATTATTTTGGAAAGGAAGGGATAGATATATTAAGTCCTTACATATGAAATTGGCGTTTAGTATGGGAGGAACATAAAGCCGATTTTTTTTATTATAATATATTTATTTAATCAAAGTATGTACCATTGCTATCTATGCACTTTTGCCATCTCATAGGTAGTTCATCGATCCCTTTACTAAAAAAACCATTCGGACGGGAATCAATAAAATCTTTGAAGGCGGTTTGGACTGCCCCATCGGAGTTGAATTTTTTCCTTTGCAAGAAGTTATCCAAATTTCGAAAAAAATGGTAATCTGTTGGGGCCAAGGTCCGGAGAGTACGGTGGATGTCTTAGACATTCCAATTGAAGCTCCTCTAATTTGGTAGCCGTCTGTTGTGCAGGGTGTGGTCTAGCGTTATCATGAAGCAGCAGTGGCCTAGAGCGATTAACCAGCCTCGGTTGTTTAGCAGCTAGCTTTTCCATCATGGTTTGCAGTTGCTGACAATAGACATCTGCCGTAATCGTCTGGCCAGATTTAAGAAAGCTGTAGTGAACGACACCAGCACTAGTCCACCAAACGCTCACAAGTAACTTTTTTGGAGTCAATTTTCGCTTGGGGCATGGTTTGGCTGGTTCGGCAGGGTTCAGCCATTGCGATGAGTGCTTCCGATTATCGTACAGGATCCACTTTTCATCACAGGTAATGATTCGATTTAAAATCCCTTCATTATTGTGCCGGTTGAGTAATGCAACGCAGCAGTCAACGCGCGTTTGTTGATTTGCTTCACTCAATTCGTGAGGTACCCACCTTTCAAGCTTTTTCACCTTACCAATTTGCTTCAAGTGGATTAAAACAGTTTTATCACTAACACCGCAGCCTGCAGCTAACTCGGATGTGGTTTGCGATGGATCCGCTTCCACAATAGCCTTCAATTCTTCATTATCAACTTTGGTCTCCGGCCGTCCACGGGGCTTGTTCTGCAGGTCGAAATTTCCAGAACGAAAACGTTGGAACCAAAAACGCACTGTGTTTTCTTTTGCGGCACCGTCGCCATACACATCATTAATCCTGTGAGCCGTTTCTGCAGCACTGGTGCCACGGTGGAACTCGTACTCGTAAATTACGCGATATTTCAAGTTTTTCAGTTTGTAAACTGAGTGACGCAAAGAAAAAAACAATTGAGGAAAAACAAATGAATCATAATTTTCAAACCACAAATACATGAGTAAATAGCTGTATAAATTTGGATTTGGAATTCCTAACCATAGAGAAGATATTTGAGATCAAATTTGCCAGTACGGCAAAACGCCAATTTCATATGTAAGGACCTAATATAAAATTTAGAATTCAGTACATTTTAAATTAGTAATCCTCAGTGACTGCATTAAATTTTCAATTTTTTTTTTTGCTTTTATACCCCAAATATAACACACTGTACCTTCAGATTTTGATAACAAATTAACTCCTTTCCCTTCCATAATCCCTTATCCTTGAATTCCACAATTTTATAGCTATGAGTTAATGCATCCCCTTATATTGGCAGCTCACCCGTGTGTTACGATTGTAAGTATTAATTATGTGATAAATAAAAGCAATTTTCAAAAATATCATTAATTTAATATCGTAAATAATAAAAAATTAGCTTGCAAAGGAATTTGCAATATATCACATCTTAATTGAAAATATCACACGGAACGCGATGCACATATGCAAAAAATCAAAGAAACAATAAACATCCGCAGGCAGATCGAAAATTATCTGGAGTTGGTCAGCAGCCCGAACTTCAAACCCAAGTCCGTGAAACCCTGCGTCGCCGACACTTGGAGGATCGACACTGTCGTCGCGGCCAGCATCACCGCCAGCTCTAGATATATGGCGTACAGCACTCTGATGTATCCAGAGGTCGTCGCGACGCCGCCGGCCACCGTAAAGTCCAGAGGAAACATTAAACTGTCCAGGAAAGGTTGGGATCTAGCAAAGCCGAAGAATAAAACTCCCATGGTGTAGTATATGGCTATGCCGATGAAAGGCAACCATTTCAGCCATGTGGGGATTGAGTTCGGTTCAGATCCAATGTCCTTAAATATTTTTCTATCAGCTTTGTCTAATTTTTGCAAGCTTTTGAATGTGCATATATTATAGCGTGACTCCTGCTTCCTGTAGGGATTTGGCAGGAAGTCATCGATGGTATTTTTTGCATCCATCGCCTCCAATTTTACATCTGTATCTGTTATATGGAAGTATTTAGGTTCTGTGGAATCACTTATGATAAAGTTTGCTTCTCTTGATATGTTGGTTATTGCTTGTCTTCCGATCGGTTCACTGCCACTCCGTCTATGTTTGTGTGTTAGCCCATTGCTTCTTCTCGTTATTTCTGTTAGCTTATCCTCGTTCTTTGGCATATCTTCACTGTCTTCTTCCAAGTCCTCCTCGTCACTTTTGTTGTTCCTGTGGGCGAACGTCTGCAGCTTGACGGCTATGACCATTCCGATGTTGAGGACTAGAAGAAGGTGGAGTGGGATTCCCACAGCGGCAAATACCACTGCTACGGCTCGTCCTTCGGAAGTCCTCGGAACGGGAGCTCCGAACCCTGAAAAATAATATGATAATCAAGGATGTCAAGATGCATTAATTATGGCAACAAAAGACTTATAGCTGACCAAAGACTCAATAAAAACAATGCGTTATCACCACCACACATAATGTTTTCTGGTTGAAAAAATTGAATAATGAAATGTATACAGTACAATAAATAAAATAAAAATCTTCCTGGCTGAGAAGCGAAACTATGTCTCCCTCGTGACAAGCGGCAATACTAAACATTACGCTGCCGAAAAGTCAATGAGGTGTCAAATGTTGCCTGCCCAACATAACTTGGCGTGCGGCAAGATTGGAACTAAAAACTGCCCCGCCCGCACCCGGCGGTAACCCCTCGCCCTGTAATTCAGTACAATTTTGTATTTGCTCGGGAGCTGTGACATCTTGATTACTAATATACACTGAATTATTATGTCCAAAACAACCAAAACAGTCCGGGGTGGTGCAAGAACAATTGCCAATGAAGTATTAAAGTTTTGCGAAGCTGAAAAAGCAAATAATGGACCGATATTACCGTCTGACAGTTTGACAGATAGAGCGGGCGCCGCGGAGCGCGCTGTTACCCGACCAAATTTATATTGAAGGCTCTTACACTAGTCACTGGACATTCAGTCCATTATGTATTGTGTAATAAATTTACAACCTGGCAACTTCTGTTTCGCGACAGGGGCGCCTTCCCTCGCACGCCAAGTTATAGTGGTGGCACTCTAGCAGTATCTTTAGTGCCTTAACTACTTACCAAGTTTAACAGGATTAACTATTATTGTTAAATTAATTTAATTGAGTAATTAAATTTGATATTTATATTGGATAAATGATAAAAGTATTTAAAACATAAAACAACGTATTAAATTTTAACAAAAATCATCATGTACACTTATTAGGGCATTAGCGAAAATGTATAACATTTGCTTAATGTCAGAGATGGCGGCGTCAAATGTTGGACTCTCATGAAAGTAACTTTTAAACCTCTTTCCATTTAAGAAAGACAATTGAATTAGTATGTGTATGCCGTGCGTACGAGGCACATTGTTTCGTTTTGCAATGAAACAATTATGCATACGTCATTAATTAGTATGCGTCGTACGCAACGCTACACATACTAATTTGATTGTCTTTCGTAAATGGAAAGAGGTCTGCCAAATATTAATACAATTAATTATAGACGTCTCATGGAGACGAAGCTATAATATGGAAAACGTGTATGAGTCTTTATAGGGTGGCCCAGAGCTTGTGAGCTGTATGAGCCGGAATATTATTTGTATATATGAAAGAAACTGATTTAGAACATATGCATGTACAACATTAAAAAATTTGATAATATGAGAATTTTCTTACTGTGGAATTGTGAATGTTGCATTGCGTAAAGTAATCACATAAATCAGCTCATACAAGAATAAGCCCCGAACCACCATATAAATAAATATCTTCTTCTCTGTGAGACTTCTATAATTTATCTTGGTTAATAATATTCCCTCTATTGACAAAATCCAGTAATTGTGTTCCAGAACTTGCATATAAAAATATTGTCAAATACAATTATTAAAATCTTGCAGAATAAATCTGTTAAAATTTATAATAATTTAGCCAGGAATTTACCTGTAAAGTATTGTGGTTTAGGTCTGTTATGCTCTGTACATTTTTATGTTGTAAAGCACTAAACGCATCAGAAAACCTTTAAATAAGATATATTATACATGTCTCACTGAGATTTTTTTATTTTATATATATTTTTTTATGGGAAAGTAGGTATGGAAGTCTGGGTATTCCTAAGGCTTACGACCTTTTGTACTGTACAACTGGCTTGAGTGATCACTTTACACAATGTAACGTTCACCATTTCCATCCATAGTAAAATGCCACATTTATCAAATTTTTGTAAGTTGTATATATTTAAATTTTACAACACGTTTCGTATATGTGTTGTAATAATCCTTGGCGCGACCGGCATCCAAAGCTTAATAACCACATGTCCCTGTGACAAAAATCCAGTACTGTGTTCTGAAAAATTTGGACAAACTCAATATTGATTTAAAAAAACACCTTCAGAATTAAGATTTTTTGAGAAGCCTTAAAAATCAATATACATATAGATATTAATATATATATCCATATACATCTATATATATATATAGCATATATCTCTCTCTATATATATCTATCTATCTCTCTCTCTCTCTACCTATCTATATATATAATCTCTCTATCTCTCTCTCCTCTCATATATCTCTAAAGAAATCCGTGTTTCCCTACCCGCCAAGTTTTCTCCACAACCAACCAAAACCACCCACCGGTGATTATGGTGGTGGATAGCCCTTGGTGTCACATCGAAAATATGCGAGTTTGGTGGGGGTGGCTGTGCGAGGGTGGGAGTGGGTGACGAAAATGTGCTTTCTAGCACATTGTTTTCTTATGGGAAGGCCGCAAATGCCTCAGATTGTTTCAAAATAGGCGCGCCGACTGTGTCAGTGAGTCTAGAAGGTTCCGAAAAAACCTGCTCTAGAAAGTTCTGGAAGGAGAAGGTTCTAGAAAATTTCCGAAAGTTCTATAAGGTTCTAAACTCAGTGGCGGAATATGTCGGTGTGTCTAGAAGGTTCCTGTACCTACATTCGATAAATTTCTTGAAAGTTCTGGAAGGAGAATGTTCTAGAAGGTTCGCGAAAGTTCTATGACGATCCAAACAGTGTACTAAAAATCTACGCCTGCGAAGCCGCGCGGGCACAGCTAGTTAAATACTAAATAGGCACTTGATAGTACATATAGGCTGTAGATATATAACATGTACAAGCGTTATTTTAATTATCTCCGTCTAAGTCTCCTACTTCTGGCAATAAAAGAATGAAAGTAGACTGGATGCAGTGGGAAAGCGGTCGCTTAGGTGCAGGTATGCAAAATCTGTGTTCAATAGAGTGAGGAATGAACAGATTAGAAGTGAATGTAATGCTGGCTGAAGCGTAGTTGATAGAATAAAGAAAAGACGCTGAGATGGTTTGGTCATGCGGAACGTATGGGCGAGGAGAGGGTGGTAAATAAAATATATGAGGCGAGTGTTGAGGGTAGCAGAAACCGAGGGTGTTCACAGCAAATATTGGAGGACGGTCCTCTTTTCGATTTCAACAATCGAAGAGCGTGCATGAGAAGATGAATGAAAGTAGTTGAGGCAAGAATGGTGTGCCAGGATAGAATAATGAGGCGTTCTATCCTCTATGTCTTTCTCTGCGGAGTGACGGTGTGATGGTAAGTAAATTAAGATATCAAAAATCAAGGTGTGCATCCACGCTGTTGTTTAAGTCAGGAATCATCAATAAAAAATAAAAAATTTAGTGCGTGTACCAATGTACGCGAATCAGAAGTTATACGTCTTTGGTGTACGAAAAATAATTAGCGCATCACTTCTAACAGCACAACCGCAATGAAATGCAAAATGAACCAGCCGCAAGAACTGACAACTAAAGACACATCCGCAGATGACAGATCCCTGTTCAACGTCGACGTCATTCAATGGCGGAATAAAGTTTTTTAAAAATTATTTATTTATCCCGCTTGTAAGTATTTTTTCTCACTAAAATGAGGACAAAATACTATATACAATTAATTAATTTAAAATAACGAATGTCAAAGACAATATGTAAAAAATTATGTGTACGTTCGCATATATGAAAACATTCAAACATATAGCACATAAATAAATTGAAACCCGTTTTCTACGGTTAAATACTACGGCAGCTGACAAAACTATCAATAATATCTTCACGGAATAATTTAAAACTAAAAACAAATTTGTATTAAATTGCTTCACGGTGTGAAAACCTCCGTCGTGTGTTGCGCGCGCATCTCGTTGCATAACTTAAATTTCGCCCAAAGAAATACAACGTCAAAAAGCTTTTCAGATTTTTGTCGGTTTATTTTAATATGCCGCCCATTAAAAATGCCGCTAGGGATGACCCTGACCAACGCACGCTGACCTTTACCGGCAAATCTCCAATACAGGCCATCAAAACGAAGTCTGCCACGTTGTCAGCGGCAGAGAATTATTGTATCGCCGCGGTGGTTATAATCGGATTGCCAAGAAGCCCCGCGGAGAAAAGCTCCCATCTGTGGAGCGGCACCGAAAACGCACGTGGGACGAACGCCGTGTTATTTTTATTGACAACTTTGTAAGTAATTGTCATTGCTTTACTGTCGAAGGCGGGTAGGTCGCCTGCCACGTGCCTCGCTATCGCTCGCCCAACGTAACTTGGCGTGCGGCGAATTTGGAACTAAAACCCACCCCGCCCGCACCCGGCGGTAACCCCTCGCCCTGTCATTCAGTTCATTCTCGTCTTTGAGCGCGAGCTGTGTCATCTTGATTACCAATACACACTGAATTATTATGTCCAAAACATCCTAAACACTCCGGGATGGTGCAAGAACAATTGCCAATGAAGTATTAAAGCTTTGCGAAGCTGAAAAAGCGAATAACGGACCGACATTACCGTCTGACAGTTTGACAGATAGAACGCCCGCCATTACTGCATGGTTTCTTTAGTGCTGCCCGACCAAATTTCTGTATTTAATTCGACACCAATCACCGGACATTCTGTACATTATGTATTGTGTAATAAATTTACACCCTGACAACTTCTGTTACGCGACAGCAACGCCCTCCCTCGCACGCCTAGTTATAGTGGTACGTCGTTACAGAGTGGTGTGGTATTTTGTGCGCTTCTGTACCAGAATGCAATGGTGGAGGCGAGTTTGACTGCAATATTTTGACATAGAACCAGGTCTTTTCACTTCCTAACGCCCGTAGCACATCTCCGCTGCGAAACCGCTGCAGGAATTCCGCTGCGATCAAGTGTAATTCAAGTAGCGGAACTGGGCGCGGAACGTCACGCGAGAGTTAATTTTGTCGACTTCCACAAACACATGCGGAAACAACGCGGCACCGCAACTAAATGGCGGCCCTAGCTGGCGTCGGAGCAGATCGATGAAACCACGTGGGAAAGAGATAGAATTATAGTCTATACGCTAGAACAGGCAGTTTCGCTTCTGTTCCGCCTCTCTTACAAAGAACAAGTCATGGCGAAACTAGTGCGGTTTCGCTGCCGTGATTCGCGGCGGAAGTGTGCTACAGGCATAAGTCTCGCAGTGGTGGTAAGAACGGATTCTCGATGCAACTTTTCAAAACCATCTTCTTCTTCTTCAACTTTATTTAGACTCAATAGTCCGTTTATGCAGGAGTTTTCTCTCGTGATGTTGAATTCCAGCTATCTCTCCATCGCTTTGGGGGTCTCCCTGGTGGACGCCTCCCATCTGATACTTATTTTCTGTATGTGTTTTCTATTTAAGAAAGACAATCGAATTAGTATCTAACTATATGTAAGCCGTGCGTACGAGGCGCATTGTTTCGTTGTGTTGGTGTTTATACCCGTAATTCGATTGTCTTAAATTAAAAGATTTACCAAACAGTATCGTCGACGCTGTCCCCCCCACCTGACCACATCTTGAACCTCGCAGACATCTTGGATTGCTGTATTCCTCACACGATCATGCAGTCTTCCCAGGAATAGCGCGCAAAGTTCTCATTTCAGTTGTTCTTACCATGCTCTTTATCTTGACAATGTCCGCTCTCGCTTCAATACCATATGAGAGGATAGGTCACGCACAGGTCTTGTACGTGCGTACCTTGCTATCTGTTCTCATATCTTTATTCCTCCATAAGACATCTTTAAGGCAGCCTGCCACAACTGCAGCCTTATCCATCTGAGGCCTAACTTCTTTGGGGTGCTGATGAGGTCATTTCAAAACCTCACAGAAAAAACCTATATCATCTACATCAACGACTTATTCGTCGTTATATGGAAGAATGTCAGTATCCAAGTCAGTCCCCTCATGACTGAGGTGGGTGATCTCCCGCCTTCTTAATAAAATATAGATATCTCATCACCAACGGCGACATCTTTACCGGTTTATGGGAATGACATTTCAACCACAGGTGGCGGTAGTAAAATACAACTGACATACGAAACAAGGTGCGCAAATAAGAGCTACGGACACCAAAAAAGGCTTCCATACCTACTTTCCCATATAAATATAAAAAAATGGCTTCGTCTCTATGAGATATCTATAGTAGGCCAACGAGCTAAAGGCGAGCGGTGACTGAAGTGCGGTGAGGGGGGTCTCATCCCCCGCACGTCTCTCTTCCCGCTAGCTACCCCTGATTAGTGTTGTACATGTCCGCATCCATTCTACGAATTCTAGCGGGCGTAGTGATTCATACCACTAAAGCCCGGTCGCCGAACAGAGAGAATTTCGTACATTGACCCTACGCTACGTATCCTTGTCGCTCGTGTACAATTATGTTGCTGACACACAGCGAACGAGCGTGACAGCAATACAATTGTGCGCGAGTGACAAGGATACGTAGCATAGGGTCAATGTACGAAATTCTCTCTGTTCGGCGACCGTGCTTTATCTATAAGTCACCACTCACATCTAATGCGCATACGCACTCCTTACGCTCGCCTTCAGTTCGTTGGTCGACTATACAATACAGATCTAGATAGATTAATGATATCCCCAATTCGAGCATACTCAGAATATTATGAATGTTTAAAAGGTACTCAAGAAATTACCTATGGGTAAAGTAAGTGTAGCTGAAGATGTGGGAATTCAGAAAAGGCCATCTGTTGATAATAATTGGTAATAATATCACGACACAAATTGTCTCACCTAGCGTCGTGATGAGCGAGACCGCGAAGAGCGCGCAGCCGGGCAGAGACCACACCCGGCCCTTGAGCCCCCCGCCCGCCCCGCCGCCCGCGGCGCCGCCACTGGAGGAGAGCGCCCCCTCGTGGCGGGACATGTAGCTCTCTATCGTGTTGCGCCACTGCGTCTCGTCCCGGTCAGACTGGAAAAAAGACACAAGTATAATAATCAACACATTTAGCAACGAATGGATTTGTCGAGTTCTCAAGTTGTCAATTGTTACATGTTTCACAGCACAACATGAGTTCTTCCATCTAGTTTCGTTGGGTTATTAATAAGGTTAGGCGCTCATTTCATGTAGTTTTTGTTTTGTAATACGTATTGTTCGTTCCATTTTATTTCCGTTGTGCGAAAAAGTGTTAACTCTTATTAAATAATTTCAAATTAAATCTAATAACAGACCTCTCGTAAGCGGGAAAAAAGTGATATTTATTTTCGACCGCTGGGAATGTACAAATGGATAAAAGAAATGTTGTGCTTTTGAACAAAAATTTGCCGGTGGTAAATTTCATTATGGACACTTGATCTTGTTGAATTATTCGTATTCGTATTCGCCGAATAGTAGGCTTGATATTTGTATACGTGAAAGTAGTATTCGTTGCATCACTACTTACTAGGTACACAAAGAAACTATAGGGTTGAGAACACCACGGGAACTCTGCCCCTGGGAAGCCGAGAACGGGTGGGCAGATAGTTCGATAGTTCACAGCTCAAGACAGAGAGTGCTGGCGAATTAGAATCGCTCCTTCTTAGTGTGCCTTATCCGTCCAACGGACGCTGGCCATCACCAGAATCGCTTTCCAGTAGACTGGCCAATCCACAGTCTTAAGTTTTTTAACCAGCTCCTTCTTCCAGGGCCCCGACTTCCGGCAATCTTTCCCTGCATTTGAGGTACTCTTGCACCAGAGCATCCAGAGAAGTCCGGGATCTTTCTCGGATACCTCATCACATCATCACATGTTCAAGATCTTCCGCCGCGTCTTTTCCGTCGCGTAAAATCTGCAAAGCGAATGGGTCGGCCGATCGTCCGCTCAGTGTGTTTGATAAGCGCATATTGTTGGGAAAGAAGTGTAGCGGCGTTCCGCGGCGGAAGGTCCGCGTAGTGTGGCGTCGGCCTTAAACTTTTATTTTTTAAAGTTTTCGACTTGTATAAGATCTGTCGAAACCAGTTTAATTTCCATCTCTGTTTATTTATTCAATGCTTTACTATTGCTTTACATTTGTAAGGTTTAATTTTACTATGCCTGCCTCACTAGAAAGCTCAGGCAAAGTTTACAATTATAACATACTTAGATGCAAGTACATTTAATACAAATAGGTTTAAAAAATATTAATTGTCGTCTACACTCTGCCACAAGTAAACGTAGTTTGCATAAAATCTTGATTGCTCTAAAACAACGTGTTTTAGAGTAATCATGATTTTATTTTTTGATTTTTCAAATTTTTAATGTTTTTTTCATACAAATTGCATGGATATTTCAACGCATATGGTAGACGCGAAACCCGAAAATGAGTTTATGGGTTACTTTTTTACTTCCTTTCTTTTAACTCGTAGCGTCTGCTTGCTTGAAGCAAAAACTTTGGATCGATTTTTAACCATTTTCCCGTGATCCAATCGAGCTGAAACTTTGCAAGCAGACTTGTGGCAACGATCAAGAAGATCTATCAAATTTTCGTTAAAAAATAATAATAATTATAGTATAATTTTGGATTTTTCAAATTTTTAATGGTTTTTTCATACAACTGAGTAATGACTTCGACGCGTGCTGTAGACGCGATACCTGATTAAATAGGAAAGGGAGTATAATAAAAACTTGGTTTTTATGCGTTAGTTTTTTTATTTGTTTTTCTTATTTGTTTCTATATGAAATATGTTAGGAAACATGTTAACATGTTCGATTCTGATAACTCATGCTCTTATTCATACATATCATGAACTTGTGTCTGTTTTACTTTCGAACAAATAAATAAAAAAAATACTTCTTTTTATTTTTTGTAATAAAATTTAAAATAATTTAAATTGTAATAAATATTATTATTGAGTTCTGCAGGCTAATGTGACAGCTGTTTCGGCTTGACAGGCCATTATCAAACAGTGGGAACACCACCCATGAGGTTTTGAGGTTTCTTACCTTTCTACTCACATTTAGATGATCTCCGAACAAAATCTCAATACGTTCACGTGGTTCTGAGATATATCTCAATGAAGTCTCGGAGATTAATCAAAATCACATCTCATTCCATGGACACTGGCTTTTTAGATCTTTTTTTCTATAATACAGAGTATAAAAATTTACACTTATGAACAAAATTCGTTCTTTAGGAAAGGGGGTTGAGTCACAGCGGAAGAATGTCCCCGTTCGCGTATATTTGACACATTTATACTGCAGTTAAATGATTTATTCTGACATAATTAAATCCCTTAGTAAACAACTCATATTTTTTACAAAAGACGTTGTTTTTAATTTTTTTTATTCCAACCGAGTCTCTTAGGAAAATACGTCTTCTTGTAATAAAGTGCGACTTATTTACTAAGAAATTATACTTTTTAAGAGTAAATAGTTTGACCTTTTCATTATTGTTTCAAAATGTATTAGAACCTCACCTATGAAATTTCCGTTTTCTAATACTGGCTAGTTATGATCGATATCTTAATTAATTAATCTAATTTAAAATTCCCAATTCAGTAATTAGGTAATTCAAAATTCAAATTAATGACATATTGAGGCTATAACATTCCTTTTTCATAATTAGTTATTCAATTGCTTTCCCGCCATTTGATATCGCTTTGTCTGCGATCCCGGAGGAAATGAAAATTTGCCTTATTTTCGAATATGTATGCTTCTCCACGACAACGCTCAGCTCAAAAGACCGTCTTTAAATTACAGAAGTTTCGACTGGAAACTCTCCGTCACCCACCTTACTCGCCACACCTTGAATCTTGAAAATTTTCAACTCCGATGAGGCCGTAAAAAACGCTTTTAACGAATTCATCGATTCCCGTCCCTGTGCCAAAAGTGCTTCGACAGTAATGGCCAATAATTCGATTTATTAAATATGTACGTTTTCGTTAAAAAATATATTTAATTTTCTCTAAATACACTCGTAGTAATTTTTAAAAATAAGACAAATATATTGGCATGGCATGGCAAAAGATTGTGTACCAAGAAATTTACGTTAAGTCAAGTCTATATATTTTGGTGGTTTGTGGTGTGTATGATACAAAGAGTTAAATTTCGATAATGTTTACATTTACTAGTACTTATATATATATGCACTAACTATCAGTTAATGTATATATTATTGAAAGTCAATGTAGGTATATGGCGTGGACCAACTAATTAATTGGACATTATTTATAATGCCCAGACAGTATTAAAAATGACAACCCAAATCGGGCAATGTGATAAACAATTATTAAAACTGAATTATTTATTACACTGTCTGGGCATTATAAATATTGTGTTTGTTGGGCTATTTGATATTTTAAGTACCTACATCTGTCGAGACGCGGGAGATGATAAAAAATGCATGACGCGCACTGACCAGGTTAGGTTAGTAGGTTATGTTAGATTAGGTTAGGTTTAACGATTATAGTGTCACACAATAAAATAATTTAACATAAAACACGTATTTTTTATTATGCTGCCCGATAGGCGAAGGACATTATTTATAATGCCCGGTCGATATAATTATTTCAACAGTTATTATCATGTTGCCCTATCATATTGGGCATTTTTCAAACTGTCCGGGCATTATAAATATTGTGCTATCAATCACTTGGTCCACAACATATACACTATACTAGTTAATTTATAGATTATCAAAATTTACATTTTGTCTTTAACATATACATAATAAAACTTTGCTTTAGCTTCTGGAAGATTTGTCGAAAAGATCGGTGTGCGTCATTCGGTGATTGTATTCTGCGTAAAAGGCGCATTAGACAATGAACCAACCAATTCTATACCCTAAGTGTGTTTCGAGATTAAGTTTCATCCGTATGCACAGGCCTATCGCCGAGAGGTGGTACACCCAGCTAAAAACAGACTAATTTGCGGTGAAAATAATGCCGGTTCGGAGCCACGCTAACTTTAGCGAGTAACGGTGCGGCCGTTCGCGGTTCAGCGGGTAACCCGATGTCTTTTAGTTCAATGACTCGGGTTCGGCGCCGCGCCGGGCTGGATCGGGGAATAAATTTATTTATTTATATATTTTTTTTTATATACATTTATAAAATCTCTTTCTGTGAGACACTAGAAAAAGTAGTATTTATTTTTTATATTAATTGAAATGTGAAAACTACATTTCTTATAAAATTAAAGTCTTTTGAAATGTGAATTTCTCTGAAGATATATTTTTCAAAAGAAAAAATTTGTATTGTAAAAATTAAAAAAAAATTGGAATCAGAAGAGTCATATTTTTGATACGAATATCTTATCGGTAGTTAATTATTATTTGAATAATTACAAAACCCGTCAAAAATGATGTACTTTTGCATAATCATCATTATATATTATGTAGGTATCACTTGATTATAATTAAATATATATGAATTAAGTGAAAATATATGAATTAAGTGAATTGTTACCTTTACATGAGTTAAATAGTGTTTTATATATTTTACTAATCAAGATTCGAGAGTAACATAATCTCTCGTCGACAGGTGAAGTATTAAACTAAAAGACTACATTCAAATATAGAATTTTTACATTGATTAGGTTCAAGTACATATAAGTAATTGATTAGGTACTGGCAAAATGAGCTGAAGTTACTGGTGAAACGGGAATATTGAGAGAAGAGAAGAAGAGTCCATGAAAGTAATATTAAAGGAAACACATTATTTTTGTGAAGTTGCCATTTCAGAACAAAGTTCTGTGAATTATTAAACAATTTTTATTAATCAATCAATTTAAAAATGGAATAAAAATGTTGATCAATTAAAAAAAAAGAGACTACATATAAGGTCGAAAAATTTTCGTTAACTTATCAGACTGTCATGGCGAAATTGGATAACGCGCCATTTCCGGATAGAGTTGGAGGTCCGTGGTTCGTGTCTCGCTGACAGTTAAAATATTTTTTCGTTAATTTGATTTTTTCTGTATGTCTTTTCTAATTGATTAATAAAAACTGTTTGAAAGTAATATTATTCAAATTAATACCTGAGTAAAAATTTATTTTAATATCTAAACATTAAAAATTATTAATTTTATTACCTTTACGCGGGACGGGATGGAGAAATTTTACGGTACAAGAATTCTGAATTCGCGAACCACACCATAGATAATAATCATTATTTTCATTCTTGTAACAATAGGTACTAATATTAATAAACACTTTAATAATATTAATTCATTAATAAAGTGTTCGCGAAAGATAAACTTTGGTACATGACTGTGAGAACGGTGCCATCTAGCGAAGCGTCTTTGCCTTCCGCGGCCACGACCCGTGACGATATCATATACTTAGAGGTCCTCGGCCTTCTTCTAATTAATTGACTTGTGAATATAAATGGAGGAGCCCGAGCAAAAGACGCACCCAACCGCAAATCGTCGAGACCCGCGCGGTATCAACAAACATACAAGTACTTTATACAATATACCGCAGAACGTGCACATCATTATTTCTTATTTCTTACATCTGGTAGCCAAAATAGGCAATTTTATTTTATTTTTTTATTTATTTAATATTCACGGAAGACCAACAGCACAACAAAGAAACATAGAAAACATTGATATAACATAGATGGCCAATTACAGGTCTCCACATTTAGAAATATGTCAGTAATGATAAATATTTATGAATTAAACTAAGGCATGTCAAGCATTATATAACAAGAAAGAATAAAAAATTTTAACAAAAGAAAAAGAAACTTAATTATTAGCAGAAAAACATAGGCATGTTAAAAATAATACAAAAAGAATGAACCAGAGAAAAAGAGGCTTAATTATTAAGTAGGAAAAAAATTCCGCACTCAAAATTTAAAAAATATTGTCACCGGACCATGGCAATATTTAAATACACACTAAAAACAATTTATACGTTTATTTATTACACAAAGTCACTTGACATGAATTAATTAATTTTCTTAAATTCACACTCATTGTTTCCAGAACATTTCACACAGGTTTACACTAATTCACTTCATCAGAATCATCGCTGCACTTTTTGTCTATCGCCAGGTCGTTCCGCTCGATTTCGCGCGTGAGTACTCGCTCGCACCGGATATCTGTCGCTTGTTGACACTGCTGGCCACGCTGAGCCGCCGTCGCACGGTTTAGCTTTTATCCGCGCAACGCAGAAATGTCGCAACTCTTGTCACACTTTTATACAAAAATATTGGTTTCGCGATGCAACAAGAACGTTCGACTAGTTTATCAATCTATCTAGTGTTTTATAGTTTCTTTGAGAATAGCCCAGTTGATTGTGGATCGTTCGAGAGGCTTCGATAATGCGCAGTTACCACTCTCTTTAGTTAGACTCTCGTGAAAATATATTTGTCTATTAATCAGGCGCGTGCAGTCAGTATATTGAAGCTTGACTCTATACTAAAGCACTATAAAGTCAAAGAACATTGAAGCATGCTATATTTCTTCATGATACCTATGTATATATTAAAAATGCAGGTTTTCAGGAGAGCCAAAACAAAATTTTGGAATTTCGTTTGTTTATGAAATATCTATTAAAGCCATTGTTATTTTAATCTAATTCTTGCACAAGAACGTTGAATCAAAAACTAACGTCGTTTTTTCTTGTCAAAATTTTCAAATAAACAGATTTATTTGAGAGAATATTACGATACAGTTTATTAAAATGTGAATAATTGTAATAAGAATATTATTAAATGATTGCTACTTAAACACCTTGAGTGTTCCTTAACTCTAAAATCAAAATTTCTACACGTTTTTTCTATATAAGAATAATTACATTTATTACAAATCAATTTATAAACACCAAATTTTTTTAAAGTATCATCCTTATCATATATTACAAAAAATACTGAATTTGTTGTGAAGAAAATCGCAAAAAAGTGTCCTTACTTGGAATAATAAGAAGATATATAAATAAAAATACAAGTTTATTAATATACAATACTATGATTCTATCGCACATAGATTATTGTTCCAGTATATTATTTATAAGCAACGAAGGAATACTAAAGAAACTACAAATAGTACAAAATAGAGCGATGCGCATAATACTGAAATGTAATAAGAGAACTAAAATAACAAAAATGTTGAATGCCCTAGGACTGGAAACCGTAAATCAAAGAATAATATATAATGTAATGGTGCAAATGTTTAAAATTAAACATGGATTAGTACCCAAATACTTGAATGACAGGATGAAGATAAATAAGGATTTTCATTCCTACAATACAAGAGGAAACGACAACATAAGACTACCAAAGAAAAAGAAAAACACCTCAAAAAATTGTATGATGTATAAAGGTATAAAAATCTTCGATAGCCTGCCAAAGGAAATTGAAAACATGGAGAATATAAGGAGGTTTAAACTGGAGTGCAAAAATTTTTATGTAAAAACTTTTAAATGATTAGATGGAATGCAATATGTCTAAGTGAAATCATATATTAGCCCACACAACATTATGTGTGGAACTAAATAATTAAGATAAATAAATAAAAAATCATTAATTTTTAATATGTAATTTTAAAATTTATTATTAGTATAGAAGCTGGTTAAATAGAATTCGTAATTTTATTTATATTTAATTAATTTTTAAAAAAAATTATTTCTCAGCCGGTCCTGGTTTTAATGACATTAATAATCAATGTTCCAAAAGCCAAGCAACATTAATGTCACTTCACAGTTTTCGTTATAATCGTTGGGCAATTATTATTTAGGAACCTGGCGCAGACCACGCAATCCAGGAGTTGCGGCAGTGTCAGTCAGCGAAGACCTTCGAACTTCAAACAAAATTCAATTCGAGTGTTTGGAAAATACCTCACCCAACCCCCTAAGAAAAATGATTAATTAAGCTCACCGAATTAAAGTTGCTTCTGGGAATTACCTTCACTAATGCATTTTTTGCTTGTGCATGTATAAAAATAAAAATTTCTCGTGGCTAGGGAATTGAACCCCAATCTAATGCACAAAAGTTGGCGACACTTACCGCTGTACTACCAATGAAATGAACAATTTTAAAATATCTTAAGCTCTTTATTAATAATATCACAAAGTTCACCATGGTAAACTTTTGATTTTGAACTAAAATAAAATGTACGTTTTTTAAAAATTTTTCACTCATATTTCGGAAACAAACCATTCTTTTGATCTTTTGACCTTTTTGACAAGGGGTCAGAAACTCAACATACAAATAACTTAGGATTAAAGTTAGATAAATTAGGCATTTTAAAAATAAGAAAAAGCGTTAATAATAAATATCATAAATAAACAAATCATTTTTGCAAAATGTTACCTTAAATTATTATCTTTTATTTTTATTTATTTATCATCAAACATAATAATTTTTGTCTTTTTGTCTGTCCGTCCGTAACTTCGCGTAACGTCCGTAATTTCGTACGAATTCACTTCTAAAAAAACGAAATTAAACGGTCGGAGATGGTGCTTGAACCCCGGGCCAGCAAACCCGAACCGGCCGTTCCACGCACGTTGCTACGGCCGCCTCTCCGTGGACCGCCAAAATGATACTATAAATATATACTAGGGCTTATAAATAATTATATATATTAATTTGACTGCCTATACTTCGAATTTTAATTACACATGTATACTAAAATTACATATGGTATTTTTGTACTTGTTATCTGCCGAAAGTACATCTATAGAAAATATTTCAGGTTTGATACTATAACGTAAGTCTGGTGATCGCTGGCTCCTACTCTATATATATTTATTATTTTATTATTATTATTATTATTATTATTATTATTATTATTATTATTATTATTATTATTTATTTTATGTATATCTTAGTACACACATTTCATAAATACAATACAATACATACAATATAAACGTTTTACTCGCCATAAAATAGTTGACGCTAGTGCTTATGGGAGGAGTATTCACATCAGTTCATTTCATGGATATTAAAATTGTATTAATAAGGTGTTAAGAATATTGAGAAACAAAATAAATAAATATAAAGCGAAGCTCATGGAAATTTCAAGAGGTTTTTTTATTTAATTATTTTAGTTCACTTTTAAATTATGTCTTGAATATTTTTAATTTTTCGGGTAATCAATGGAGTGCTTTAATTCCTACAAAGGAATAATGGTTCTGGGCTGCGCTTATTTTATATTTGGGCGTATTTAGATTTAGAAATGATCTTGTAGTCCAAGTTACAGAATCCATTACGCATTTTTCTTTAAAGATTTGTAGTATTGATACTTTAAAAAAAATCCATAACACAAAATTCTCGGAATGGGTAAGTTTTGGGTTTATTAAAAATAATTTTAAAAATGATTTTTTGTGCTATTAAAAGTGTGTTAAATAAACACGCTTTTAATAAAGTTATATATGCTCCTCCCCACCCAATGACACCATATTGTAGTATTGATTGATAAATACTCTAAAACGATTGGGTAGGTACCTATATTTATTAAAGATCCTGTGGCTATACTGTCCACTCCATTCGGAGGCATCGACAATGACACGTTTGCTGTCGTAGAGTATATTGCAAATGCAAATGAAGTTATATATGCTCCTCCCCACCCAATGACACCATATTGTAGTATTGATTGATAAATACAACAACAATACTACAGAGGAGATCCAGAAGCGCATAGTGAGCGCAAATCGCTGTTTTTTCCGCCTACAAAAGCAGATAAAATCCAGACTGCTGTCCAGAAACACCAAGATATTAGTGTACAAAACGCTTATTAGGCCAGTGCTCACGTACGCAGCTGAGACGTGGGTACTAACTAAGAGGAATGAGCGAGCACTGGACGTTTTTGAAAGGAAAATTTTGAGGCGTATCTTCGGACCGGTTCTAGAAAATGGACTTTGGCGCAGACATTACAACAATGAGCTCTATACTCTATTTAAGGAGCCAAACGTCACAAATTTTATAAAACTGGGAAGACTTCGGTGGCTGGGTCATGTGGAGAGAATGCCCGAGCATCAAGCACCAAAGTCCCTGCTAAACTCAAGGCCAACAGGGCGAAGGAGCTTAGGAAGGCCAAAACTAAGATGGAGTGACAACGTCCTCAAAGACACATCTGCCTTGGAGCTTCGAAACTGGAGACAGCTGGCACTAGACCGAGATGAGTGGAGGAAAATTATTGAGGAGGCCAAGACCCACCAACAGTTGTAGTGCCAAAAATGATGATGATGATGATTGATAAATACTCTAAAACGATTGGGTAGGTACCTATATTTTTTAAAGTTCCTGCGGCTATACTGTTTACTCCATTCGGAGGCATCGACCATGACACGTTTGCTGTCGTAGAGTATACTGCAAATGCAAATGAAGTTATATATGCTCCTCCCCACCCAATGACACCATATTGTAGTATTGATTGATAAATACAACAACAATACTACAGAGGAGATCCAGAAGCGCATAGTGAGCGCAAATCGCTGTTTTTTCCGCCTACAAAAGCAGATAAAATCCAGACTGCTGTCCAGAAACACCAAGATATTAGTGTACAAAACGCTTATTAGGCCAATGCTCACGTACGCAGCTGAGACGTGGGTACTAACTAAGAGGAATGAGCGAGCACTGGACGTTTTTGAAAGGAAAATTTTGAGGCGTACCTTCGGACCGGTTCTAGAAAATGGACTTTGGCGCAGACATTACAACAATGAGCTCTATACTCTATTTAAGGAGCCAAACGTCACAAATTTTATAAAACTGGGAAGACTTCGGTGGCTGGGTCATGTGGAGAGAATGCCCGAGCATCAAGCACCAAAGTCCCTGCTAAACTCAAGACCAACAGGGCGAAGGAGCTTAGGAAGGCCAAAACTAAGATGGAGTGACAACGTCCTCAAAGACACATCTGCCTTGGAGCTTCGAAACTGGAGACAGCTGGCACTAGACCGAGATGAGTGGAGGAAAATTATTGAGGAGGCCAAGACCCACCAACAGTTGTAGTGCCAAAAATGATGATGATGATGATTGATAAATACTCTAAAACGATTGGGTAGGTACCTATATTTTTTAAAGTTCCTGCGGCTATACTGTCTACTCCATTCGGAGGCATCGAAATGACACGTTTGCTGTCGTAGAGTATACTGCAAATGCAAATGAAGTTATATATGATCCTCCCCACCCAATGAAACCATATTGTAGTATTGATTGATAAATACTCTAAAACGATTGGGTAGGTACCTATATTTTTTAAAGTTCCTGCGGCTATACTGTCTACTCCATTCGGAGGCATCGAAATGACACGTTTGCTGTCGTAGAGTATACTGCAAATGCAAATGAAGTTATATATGATCCTCCCCACCCAATGAAACCATATTGTAGTATTGATTGATAATTACTCTATAACGATTGGATAGGTTAGGTTAGGTTAGGCTATACTGTCCACTCCATTCGGAGGCATCGACCATGAAACGTTTGCTGTCGTGGAGTTTACTGCAAATGCGTCAAAAAAACCGCATTAATTTCGGGGTACCGGATGGCCCGAAAAGTTTGGCCGATCGTGCACATCGGGGCGCGATCAAACTAAAAAGTACCTTCAACTTTTGCAAAAGATGGAACTTGGGTGAAGTACCGCGCGATACTTAGTCACGCTAATATCTAATTGTTCGACGGAACAATAATTTTAAGCGGATTCTTCGGGGTAATTTATTTTGTTTCGTGTTTTAAACTATGTTAACCTTTCGCCAAACTTGGGCTTTAAATGAAATATCACGATTCGCAATTTGAATTGTTATTATCAAATAGCGCAAGAATAGGTAATTTATTCATTTTAATAAATTCACATTTTATTTGTTGAGTTAATAGAATGGAATAGCGAACTCAATCCCGTGAACAGAAATTGGTTGCTTTACATTTAAAAAAAATGTCGCAAGATTTTATGTAACAGATACTAGCTATAACCCGTCAACAATGATAGACTTCTTATTTTTGAAATTCTGAATAATTATTAGTTATACAGATATTAATTAGTTAAAATAAAAAAGTACATTGGGAAATCAATCTTTTACGTGGACTTTTTGAAATCATACTAATTTTGAAAACCGAAATGTTTACAATTTATTTAATAACTAGCTCTTACTCATCAAAAATGACGGAACATTGGTTCGCGTATTTGCTAAGCCCTAGTATACATTTATAGTATCTTTTTGGCGGTCCGCGGAGAGGCAGCGGTAGCAACATTTTTATCGTTGCCGCCTTCGGGTTTGCTGGCCCGAGGTTCAAGCCCCATTTCCGGCCATTTAATTTTTTTTTTAGCCGTGAACTCGAATGAAATTACGGACGTTACACGAAGTAACGGGAACAGACGGACAACGAAATTATTAAATTTAGATTAGATGAAAACGAAATGAGTTCAGCTATTGGATTCTAGTTACGGTTACGGATGAATATTCGAAATTAGTATTAGGGATTCTTTATGCAAAAAACAACATAAATAAAGAGAAGCTTGTTGGTCTTGTGGTTAGGACTCGTGATCCAAAGATCGCGGCAAATCTCACTCCAGACCAGCAAGTTAGTCCTATTTTCATAGCACAAGCGTTCAGCTTAGTTTGAAAATAGTAAGAATATTGGTGTGGCACGTATTCCGTGTTCGCATCTCTATTTTATTAAAAAAAAAACAAAAAAGAAATAAACAAAAACATTGAAAAATAACAATTTTAATTATTATGGTCGAAGTACTAGCAAAATTTCAAGTTCATAATTTAGTTTTGATCATATTCTTATAACCCGAAAGTAATCCAAAATATTAATACTTAATTTTAGTATTAATACATGCAATCGTTGCTTTTTAGTAGGTAATGCAAATTTAAGAAAAAAAATTGTCAGGCAAATTAATGTTAATTAATCAAATTTAAGCAAAAAAATAGACTTGCAAATTTGTGTAGACCAGCCAAAACCAAAATACTTGTGCGCTTATATTCAGTTTA
Source organism: Agrypnia vestita (assembly GCA_016648135.1). Lineage (NCBI taxonomy): Eukaryota > Metazoa > Arthropoda > Insecta > Trichoptera > Phryganeidae > Agrypnia > Agrypnia vestita. The sequence continues at coordinate 34,622 of JADDOH010014602.1, read as the reverse complement.
TGAAATATGTGTATTAGCCGAACAGAAATTTATTTATTTAACAATTTTATGATAATTATCAGGGTCAGAATGGTGATTTTTTTTCCAAATTAAAGACTTCCTGGAAAGAATGTGTTCATTTAGGGTGATTGAGGTTTAAATGTAAATAAGAATGATATTATTTTTCAATGAATTTTTCAATAAGGGTGATGTTATTTTAAAATGTCAAACCTTCTCTTCTTTATCTTCTCTTTTGGCAAGGTGTCCAAAAAAATTAGAAGATTCTTCTCACAAAAGTGGTCGATATAAAAACCGTACGGTTTTTTACACCTTTGTGAAAAATTATAATTTTGTCATGTATTTGGCGAGGTAATCATTAGGGATCGGCGGGTTTAGTGAGATATCACCTATATTTATTTTTTGTGGAGGGCGCGATTTCTAAACCGAAAAACTTTTTTATCACGATGCTTAATTTTCCAGAATTAAATTAGATTACACCTGTATTTAAAGATAATATTCTGAATTTTTTTAAGATACTGTGTACAAAAAATACACGTGATTTTGGGTAGGGAGGTTAGTTTAAAACCTCACTAGGGGGGATGGGGGGTTAAAAAGTTGCTGTTAAAAAAAACTTCACGTGGTTAATGGACGACCCCTTATCGTCAGTCAAATTTTGCAATATTGCAGCCTTAATCAGTAAGAAAAAGAGATTGTCACGTGTCGTGGCTGCAGGAGGAATTAATGAAAACAAAGGGATTTGACACAGGATTTATTGTATACCGATTAATTAATTAAACTAACGTACAAAGTCACTTATCACTATTAAATATAACGTTATACCTTAAATTAAACTATTTCGCAAATTTATCACTCGTAAAAAGACATTTTATATTCGCTTTGACACTTTATTCACTATTCACTAGAATATTCCACCCTATTTCCGCACTTATTAATTTCGCTTCGATTTATCTCGCTAAGTAAGAACTTTCCGGAATCTTCGCTGTCAAATTACCGCTCGCTGGCACTACTGGCCTCTCGCTTGGCCGGCTTGACCCGCCGCTCGCGGCTACCTTCGCTTTGTGATCGCCTGCCAACCGCGTTCAAACAACAATTGACTCCTTACTCCCGTGTGTCGTATTTATATTGGCTAATGCTGTTATCCAGATGTTTCCAGTGTTTACTCGTAAATTCCAGATGTTCCTGGAAAGTTGCAGACGTCCCTCGAAAGTTGGAGGTGATTCCAGATCCTTCGGTAGTGTTGTGCCAACTTCAAACAACTGTCACTTGACAGAAGTGCGTGATTCTTTTTAGCCTCGTTACAATATTATGCAGTCATGATCTCAGCATTGGACATTGGACTACGAATGCGAATGGTCAGATATTATTATGTGCTCTCAATATTGTTTTATAGAATGTAAGCATGGACGCTTAGCAAAGAATTGAAAGAAAGAGACTTGAAGCGGTTTTAGATCTATAGAAAAATACTCGAAATAAGCTAGATGATGGACAGAGTTACGAATAAATAAGTAATTAAAACAATAAAAATACGCAAACTTCAATATCTCGGACAAGTGATGAGACATCCAGAGAAGTCCGAAATCTTAGAAGTACGTTGAACGTCATAATGCAGGGAAAGATTGCCGGAAGTCGGGGCCCTGGAAGAAGGAGAACATCGCGGCTGAAGAATCTCAGACAGTGGCTTGGCCAGTCTTCTGTAGAACTATTTCGGGCCGAAGTAAATAAACCTCTTATAATCAACATGATAGCCAAGTCAAATCTTCGTACTGTTATAAATATCTTCGAATCGTATAAACATAAACATTCTACGTGGGAATGATGTATATCCCGTGCTAATTGTTTGTATAAAGACTCAACGAACTCTTTCTAAATTCGATAGCTAAACCCTTATTTCATATCTGAACTATTTAAACAATACAAAGATCTCACGGAGAAGCAGGTCACTGACCGAAGATCTTTACCTCCTTTGTTTTAAATGTCAAGCCCTTTGTGCTCCTTTGTCCGTACAAGAGTTTAAAATCACGGAGACATTTTGTACGTTTCTGTGATTACAAAAATCTTAAAATAAACATAACCCTCAGTTTATTATATTTTCAAGGGATCGTGACTGTGGGAAGCAAATACTAATGCACGTTGCTTTAATCACTCAGGTCCGCACAATTTCTCGCTTGCGGTAAGTACTTTCTTGATTTACTGTCGCTGGACACAAACACGCGCACGCTAGAAAAAATCTGAGCCACCGCGCGGATTTTACTTCTATTGTGTTAAAATAACTCACTCGCCACGCGCGTGCTCGCCCTTTATATAAAACATGTTGATACCGCGATGCCTCGAGAACGTTCTAAACATTTCTAGAAGCCTCTTCATCCTTCCAATGTCTACGAGAATAGCCCAATCGATTCCAGATTCGCGTGGATCGTTCGAGAGTTTCGATAGTGCGTAGTTCTTGATTCTATTCTAGTTCTACAATCTCGTGAAAATATTCATTTGGTGAACATGCTCTCTACAAGTTAATTTTCCCACCTGAAAGAAAACCACAAATAAGAAAATGTCCATGACGACTGCTTAGCTCGACTCGTAACCTATCTCAGTGAAAGTGTTGTAAGAGGCTCATAGCACAGTCAGTCAACGTTCAGTGTCAGTAAAAATAATCAAAATAAGATTGTTAAGATGGCGTGAATGAACGCAATCAGTGTCCTATTTGGCATACTAAATAAGTGGGTTTGGCATATTGAATAAATAAAATGAAACATATTAGCGAAGCGAAATAAAATACCCCGTGGTCCAGTGAATATTTGTCACTACTGAAAACAGTTAGCGTCATACTTAAGCATAATTAATACATGGTACGGGTGGTAATGAATTAATTATTTCCATTTACTTTTTGCCACCTGTCACAACACACCTCGTGACGTGTGAGAAGGGGTGATGTCTGAGGGCTGCGCCTATCGGGTGGGGGTGCTAAGGGGGCGTCCTCGGAGGAAAGACGTCGAGGAAATGTGTGGCACATAAAATTAAGGGTGGTTTATTTTAAACTCGTTTTCAGCTGTAAATAACGATTTAAGAGTGTTGTGTGTTTTAATTTAAAGGTATATGCCGCTAGGACATAATACCTACTAATTAATGACAAACTGTAATTTAAACAGGTAAAAGTACGCCATTTTGATAGTTGTTAAAAATAATATAATTTGATAATCTTGGAATCTTGGAATTTTGAAACATGACATTTATGTAAACACATTTTTCTAACAGAATATTATGAAATATTAAAATTTGAATATTAAAATATTAAAAGATCTTTTCAAATTGTTTCCAGTACCGAACGTGGATGATATTTCCATATTGAAAATATGTAAAGAAAAAATCTTACAAAAATCATGGTTATGAGAAATGGAAACCAAATCGTAACGCCTAAATTTAAAACAACCCAAATGCAGAACCACTATATTTATAAAACCATCAACTACTACAATAATCTTCCCATCGAGATAAGCCGCATAAATAACCTTTCAGAACAAATTAAAAAATTAAAACCCTAAAATCCAACATAAATTCATAAATCGTTTCAATGTAAAGCTTTTTTCAAAATGCTTAAATATTATTCATTATCTAATTATCTTCTATTACCACCCGTATTATTAAATGATTCACATTTTTTTTTATTTATTTTTATTTATTTATTTAAAAAATCCTTGTTTACAAATAAAGGTACTTAATACTAATTTAACAATAAAACATAAGATAAATTACACATTTTTTTGTTTTGTTTAATTTGTGGATTATGCCACTCTACTAGGCTACGCCTGTCCCAGAGTGGCGTCATAGAACACAATTATATTTTTTCGAATTCGCCAGTAATATTTATTTTCAAAGGTAGTAATTATGTATCTACAAAGTATCAAGTGGAATGTTAGTGAAAGTTGAGTGAGTCCAAAGTCCAAGTGTAAATATGTGTAGAATAATTGTTTAATGTAAAAAGGGTTAAAGTTTTGTTTAAGATTATTTTTTATTTTCCTTAATTAATTTATTTATTTATATAGGTATATATTTTTATTTGAAGACATTATTATGCAATTACAGTAAGTAAATTTTCAGTTGCTGTTCTACCTTTGGAGGTAAGCCAGTTGTTTGCTAAAGCTTTTATTTTATTAATTGAGTATATTCTGATTTCCGGGATATGTACCTACGTACAGAATAAGATCTGTGGTTCCCTTATCAGACTCAAGAGCTTCTCTTCACTGATAAGGTCTACATGACTAACAAAGTCTAAAAAAATGTCAATTTTATATGTAAATATGTAAGATTTAGATTTGTACCTGAAATTAAATAATAAAAAAATGTTAGTTATTGTAATAGGAATATTCTTAGATATATTTTTTGTTTCGTTTTCTTTTTCAAAATTTATGCATAGGAAAAAGTCATGTTTCAATATTCTCACTGTATGCCCCTGATATATACTTTTTTTAAATACGGACTGTAAATTTGAAACGTGCCATAGTTCATTTTAAATAATTATTTTCAACGCGAAAATTCCACACGTCATTATGATAATTTTTATGCATTAGGGTGGACCGAAGAATCTAAATTAGATATGTAAAATTTCAAATAGTTGAAAGATGTTGAAGACAAGATGTTTATGAATTTTGCCGCGGACTAATACTTCGCCAACAAAAATATTAAATGCAACAGGAAATTTAAGATTATTATGTTTTTCTTAAGTAAAGTGAGTTGTTTTCTTACAACAGTAGTTCTTTTATTCGCAAATAATATTACCTTTTGAAGCTTCAATAGCTTTGTAGGCACTGCGGCCTCCTAAGCGAATAATTTTTCATTATTAGTTTAATATTGTCTCTTTTTGACAATAATTGACACATAGTTGTTCCACGGCTCATTCTAATACGCTTATTCCGCCTTGTTTTAAAAAAATACTACAAACTACAAGTCTGTAACAATTTTGAAACATATTTGAAAAGGTCAAACCACTAAATACTCGTAAAAAGTATAATGTCTTAGTAAATAAGTCGAGCTTTATTACAAGAAAACGTCTTCACTTTAACAGTCTCGGTATAGAAAGAAAATTAAAAAAAAATTTAAAAAAACAAAGTCTGTTGTAAGAAATACGTTTTGGTTGATTGGGGACTTAACTATAAATATTTTAACTGCTATAAATGTGTCTTAAATATACACGAGGGGGACATTCCTCCCCTGTGACCCAACCCCCTCGCCTAAACAAGGGGTTTAGTTCATAGCTGTACAATTTTATGGCTGCCGTGTACAATCGGTTCACCCTATCGTAAGAATATTTCCTTGTTTTTTTTTAATATATAATAAATAATAATAATTTTTAATAAATAAAAAATATGTCTTAGATACACACGAGAGGGACATTCCCCCGCTGTGACCTAACCCCCTCACCTAAACAAGGGGTTTAGTTCATCGCTGTCCAATTTTATACGCTGGCTGCCGTATACAATCGGCCCACCCTATCGTGAGAATATTTCCTTTTTTTTTTTTAATTTTGACCTCAATATTACGTACTGTGCGCGCTTGCAATAGGTCTACCAGACATGCGATTCTTTTCATTTGCATATTCACCTACTTGACACAATCTTCTGACGACTTTCTTACTACACTTGAGCCCCTAACACTGGTCGTATATGCACTCGTCGGGCTTCGGCGATATATTGAAGGAATTGTAGAAATAATGACTTTATCCAGATAAAACGGATATAAATAAAATAATTCCATTGACGTTCTTACAAAATATGTTCGCAAGTTTACAATTTTACAAAACAATAGTTCATACAGTTGAAGTGACGACGCTTTTTGTATAATTTACAAAATAAATTATATAAAAATATGCCGATTTAAATCGTCACTCCTAATCACCTAATCCGAATAATATAATTTCGAATGTCCGTTTTTTTTAATTTAAACTTTTTTTAAACATTATTTCTAAGATTAATTTTTGTGCATTATTTAAAGGCTCTAGAGGGGTTTTGTAGCAATTTCCCCAGCAAATCGTTGTGATTTCACAGCAAGACTTGATCCTCCACAATATCAATAGTTCGTATACGTTTTATTAGTGTAGTATTTGTAGATTTTGGTCAAAATATCGCCAAGTGATGCATTAAAATTACGCAATAAAACTGTGAAATAAATCTTCGATAATATTGGACAATATAATAGACACGATGACAGTATTAAAGAATTAAAGAATAAGTGATTTTAGAGAAGAAAATATTTTGAAAGGATTCTAAAAAATGATCCATTCTAATATACACATTGAGATTAATAAGATTTTCAATAAAATACAAGTAAAAAATTGCGCAGTTCGTCATTTTTACTGTAACACCGGTCAGAGCGAATGACTTCATGCCTAAGTACCCATCACCGTGTCGTTGAACTGTTGCCATAGACACAATGCAATGTTTACTAAGGCTTGACGTCACGTAGACGCCATGACAGCCGCGGGCTTTTTTACGCGAAGTTAAAAATAGGTAGATGAAAATGCAATTATTTGCGTAGAAACTTAGTCAATTACTGATATAATGTAATTTTCGGTAATAGTTGACGTGTATAGGTCTTTTCATATAAGCTTGCAATTGAGTTAGTGTGGGTACAGTGCGCAATGCGCGCATTGTTTCGTTGTGTTAAGTTTACGGATACGCCCCTCTCGTATCCGTAAACGCAAATCACAACGAAACAATGCGCGTATTACGCTCTGTACCCACACTAACTCAATTGCAAGCTTATATGAAAGACATATACCTACATTATAGAAGGTTATTTCAAACGTTTAAAAAACATTCCTTAAGCCTATGAACTACAAATTAAATTTGAATTTTAACTATTTGGACTCAATAATATTTCATAAATTGGACACTCTAGAAAACAGGCGAATATTGTCAGATCAATTCTTTCTTTTCCAAATAATTCATAACCTTATTGATTCTCCTGAAATCACCAGCTTCCTAGCTTTCCACGTCCCACTCCGACCTGCCAGACAGAAGTACCTCTTTTCCCTTCCAATTTATCAAACCAACAACAGGAAATCCTCTCCCATTCCACGCATATGCTCAGATTATAATTACCTCTTAAATTCAATAGATATTTTTAACACTAAATATGAAGAGTGTCGTCATATGGCGAGGCAGTTACTGGAAACTCGTCCCCCTCCCTGATTATGTATATTATATACATCACGAGCCCCTTTATGTCTATGTTAAAGTTAAATTTGAAACAATCGGTTAAGTGATGTTTTATCTGTCATTGTCAAATTGACTTATCTATGGTTATGTCTAGGGGATGCAATCCCGATCCCGCGAGATTTCGAGGCATTTTACGAGATCAATCCCGAACCGAAAAATCGGACGAGATAATCGGGATTGATCAGCATTTGTTCATGTTTTGTATGTTTAATTGTATATGTCTATAGAGCTTTTAGTAGATACTTAAAACTTAGGTTCATGTTACATTTAAATAATGAAAATAGTTTTGAATAATATTTACTGTATTTTATCAACCTAACATAGTAATATAAACTATAACTAGATAGTATTTTTTACTCTACTGGGAAAAACGCCTACAAAAACTTTAATGCAATGATTAATAATGAACATTTTATTAAAATTGCTGATATAAAAATGCAAGGTCGTTAATTGCTATTCAGCTCTATAAACAAAAAAACACATAATCATTCGGGATCCCGATCCGTAGGGATCCCGCGGGATTTGAAATTCTAATCTCGAGGGGTCCCGAAAGGGCAATCCCGACTCGGGATTGCATTCCCTAGTTATGTCCTATTTGTGTTATCCCTTAATTGTGGGAGACATTTAACTATTTTTTTTGTATTTCATCTTACCAAGCTCAAGTGTCTCCCTGTTGGATGACCGAATTAAATAAAAAAAAGTAACCCATAAAAACCAAGTTTTTATTATACTCCCTTTCTTTGTTAAATATAAAAACAATTAAAGACGATTTAAAACATATAACATAACACTAAACTTACAGTAATTTAATATATTTCTTAAATGTCAGATGTTTTGAGCTTTGATAAGACACTTCATGCTTTGAAGATTAAATTCTAAAAACATTTGTCAGTCAATTTAGATTTTCGACATTCGTAGTGAAGTACCTATTATGCATACCGACGGAGTAATTCAAATTTAGAAAATATTCCGCGACGTTATCGGGCCGCCGTAATCAAACTTTTCTAATGATTCCAATTTGAAAAAACCAATAAAATTTCTAAAAATCCGAAATTATACTATAATTATTAATTTTTTTTAACGAAAATTTGATAGATCTTCTTGATCGTCGCCACGAGTCTACTTGCCAAGTTGCAGCTCGATTGGATCACGGGAAAAGGGTCAAAAATCGATCCAAATATTTTGTTGACGGCAAGCAAGCAGACGCCACGAGTTAATATAAAGGGAGTAAAAAAATAAAAAAAATAAAATCTGTCGTCATCACGTCTATTGATTGCGTGTGAGGACAGCTTTAAGATTGATTTTCCGCCGAGTCTTGACACGTTTCCGCCCGGCCGGCGCTATCGACCGCGATGTCTTGTTTGTGTTAATTTAAACCCAGCCTTTCGGTTTCCTCCGAGGGGGGTGCCGCCCACCCCCGCCCGCCCAGCGGAGACCGAGGTCGGTGCAGACGACTCGCGTGTTCCGGTGACAATCCGAGATAATGCGGGCCGGCATCTGCAAGGTGACCGCCAACAACGTATTTCTTTTAATATTTTTTTATTTTTTATTTTTTTTATTTATTAGAGACACTAACACGATAACAGGTACATGATACTCTGATAATAAACATTATAGTGAAGACTATGCCCATTATCCCAATTACAAGTGTCTTCGGCACGCTCTAGCAACATGTATTTTTGCAATTAATTATATTTTACATGTACATTTATGTGTATTGTATATTTTGTGTTTGAATTTAGTGCGATTAGTATTTAATGAATGATTGATTTAATGGATCTATAGGTTCATGTCATCGTTTAGAAAATGGATGTTGCGTATGAGTGAGTTTTTGAACGAAGATAAGGTATCTGCAAGAATATCAGCATCAATGTTAGGGTCAACACAATACAAATTATATGTGCGACACAACCTTGTGATGGGAGAAAAGTAACCGACATTATTAGTGTGCTGGCTTATTCTAAAGAACTCCGGGTTTCTTATACGGGGTTTAACATGCAAATTTATATCAGATAGAGAGAGAAAATAAATAGCTCCGCTGAACGAGATCGGATATTTTATATTTTTGATGAAATATCTGTGATAGCTGATATTTTTCTTCCCGTTTCCAGTCATATTGGAACACCTCTTCACTGCACAAGAAGGCATATCAATTTTTTGTATTGTTCGCACTCAAATACACAATTGAAGATTCCTCGGGAAAAGCAATGAATGTCACTTTTTTTGAGAAACTGACCTTTTAATGCCATCTGTTGACTTTTTGGGGTATTGTTTTATAGAAAAAATCAGAATCGGGTAAAACCGTCGTGGTCCGCTGCAATAGTTAAATTTATCTTTATTTTATTAATTATTTTATTTTATTAATTTATCTTATTTATTTATCCACCGCAAGAAACAGGAATAACCGCCCACCGAACGTCAAAAAACGTCGTTGTCAATTTGACTATCATTTAATATACTTAAATCCATTTAATGCCGTGTGTTGACTTTTTGGGGTATTATTTTATAGAAAAAATCAGAATCAGGTAAAACTGTCGTGGTCCGCTGTAATAGTTAAATTTATATCTGTTTATCCACCGCAAGAAACAGGAATATCCGTCCACCGAACGTCAAAAAACGTCGTTGTCAATTTGACAGTACATACGTTTAATATACGTACATATTAAACGTATGTACTGTACGTACATATGTTAATATAGTAACGAGTTGATTAAATTTTTTATATAAAAAGAGCATTAGTGAAAGAAATATAGACTTTGAAACTATTAAAAACTGTTTTTCTCTAAATTAAAATTTCTCGACATTCATTGTTTTTCCCGAGGAGTCTACAAATATTACCCAAAATACGGAAACAAATTTGACAGCTTTGCTGACTTTCTGCCCTCATTCGTAACTTTTAGGGCAGGAGAAAGCTTACAAAACAATTAAAGACGGGCCCGACCGGGTGATTTTTTTGTCCCTTTTTTTCTAATGTGTTGCTATATTGTTTAAACTGAGTTAGCTCTATTATAGGTTGCATATACTTTAAGATTAGATACATATGTGGGGAGTAAGAGCAAGGACAGCAAATCCAAAAAAAAATTAAATGTAATTATTGGGGTAATGTACTGAATTCGAGATAAAGAAAACATAGCCTATAAATTTATAGGAAACATGATTTTGGTAGGGATAGATACATCAAATTTAGTATATTTTAAATTAGTTATCCTCGGTGATTGCATTCAAAACATTTCTTTAATTTTTTGGATATTGCTGCTTTCGCTTTTATAACGCACATATTTAATATTTCTGCGCGGTAAAGTTTCAACGTTAGTCTAAAATTAAAGTAAACTTTACTAGATACCGAAGCACTGAAATAAAAATACGTAATTTTCTATATAACAATGTGCGTCACTAACGCTTAAAAAGACGCCACTTTACGTTGGATGGCGGTAACTCGCGGCCGAAATTAATAAAAATCATTAATAATAATTACACTAATTATTAATGCAAATACAAATATCCACCATATTTATTGAAATTCATTTTCAATATATTTTTGTGAATAATTACTCTGATTTTGAAAAATTACCGAGTGATTGGTATATGTGGGGTATAAAAGCAAAGGCAGCCATAGGCGGTTGGGTCACGCTGGTGAGTTCCGCCATTTTCGATATACGAATTACTTGTTAGTCTAATCTACTAATAAAAAGCCGCAACGTATAAAAAATAACAAAAGCTTTCTAGGGTTAAGTAAAAATGTCTTCTTGTAAAAAGTACGACCTTTTATTATTATTGATTTTTATTTAAATTTATATAATATTTTACACACATGATAACATTATTTAATTTTGATGAATTTTTTTCAAATTTTTACAGTCCCATAAAAGTATGAACTTTTATACGGAACGGGAGAATATTGCAAGTGTAATAGATAACTGTATTCTTAAAAATACATGACACATAAATGCAAACAATATATATATATATATATATATATATATATAAGTAAGTATGTTAATGATTAAGAGTTAAGGCAATCCAATCACTCAATGGTTCAATGATTTTACGCACCTTTTGAACTTTGGTTTGACCTTTTCATTATTGCTTCAAAATTTGCAAACTCGTGATTTTTAAACAAGTCGAACGTTTTGTAGACAAGGATTTTACGTTAGTTCATGACTATTTATTTTGGTAGTCTATGGTAATATTTAAAATTCAATTTCCCTAGACCTTAATATTCGATCTCGCTCTTTCAAAACTGAACATTTGTAGTCAGAACAACTTTAAAAACGTAATTTTACGTCACACGTATGCATGCATACATTCATATTGACAGCTAATACTAATTTCACATAAGTCAATCTCTGTCCGCTCGGCTTTGTTTTTTCTTTACTAAGTGGAGCTATCTGATACAAATATGGCTTCACGATCAACACAATGGACAGAATTACGATTGGAGTTGTTATGGGTTGGATGAATAAAGAAAAATAAGTTTAAAAATAATTAAAATACGAAAAACTTTGAATGTCTCGGACATGTGACGAGACATCCAAAGAAGTACTAGATCTTGCATCTCATAATGCAGGGGAAGATTGCCGGAAGTCGGGGCCCTGGAAGACGAAGGACATCATGCCTGAAAACCTGAGACAGTGGTTTAGCCAGTCTACTATAGTGCTGCTCCAGGCCGCAGTAAATAAAGTTCTCATAGCCAATCTGAGACTTTTGCCATTGTCCAACATTCGTTGGACGGATAGGCAAAAGAAGACGAAAAAGAAGAAGATACACATACGATTTTGCAACAGATAATGAAAAATAAATAATTAGTTTAATTTTTCTCTATATTTTTTTTTACAATCTTGACGAATCATAAAAATAGTTATTATTTATTTTCTATTAAGCCTGTGGCGTAAAAGACACAAGGTGTCGATACAATGTCTCAGGGGACGAACAGCCTTGACCCAGGGGTGGGGGCTCGTTGTCGATTGAATAATTCAGAGGATATAACAATTCACTTACATTCCTTCTGGCCTACATGCAAAATTGCCACATCGATTTTTTAATAGGTTCTTATTAATACCTGTTGTAATTGTACGCAACTTGTTGATCGCTGCACGACCCCTACGGGGAGGAATATAATATTCATATTATAAGGGTGAAGGAGCAAAGGGTGGAAGCACGTTAACTTATGAAACCAATGTTGAGACAACTTGAAGCACTAGAGATGCGGATCTACAGAAGAATGGATTGACAGTTTCAAATTAACTGGTCGGGTGCTAGAGCGCACATCTGCTCTCCCTCGACACGTATGCGAATTCGGCCTATTTTACCTGCGTTTATGGGTTTTTAAAGCTTATCATTGGTTATATCTCAAGTTTTTGAATGAAGGAACGAGTTCTATTTGTCAAGTAACCTCAAAAAATCATTCCAAATGTCGTCTTCGAACCGCGCATTAATTGTGTTGTTTATCTGTTAGAAAAAGTGTTATTTTTAAATAAAAAGTGTTTAAATTAAGTTTTTTCATATTCTTTGATATATTTAGAACGAAAATATTGAAATACAATATCTTTAGTGTTATTGCTTTCATGGTTTTATTCGATAAACATGTGCGTACATTTCTGACAGTAAATTTCGTTACTTATTTTCATAATTAATGAATTATGAAAATTAATTATTGTATTTATTGTACAAGTAATTATTGAAGTCTGTATATTGAGAAACCGGAAACTGCAACTTCTTAACGGATTATTGTTGATTTTTACATGAATATAACCATCACAAAAAAGTGACTAAAAAAACAGCAATCGTGCGCGAAATTGCGCGGCATCCGATCGGTTAAGATTACGTGTTTTGTGAGTTTTCTTGAATATTTTTCAGTGTTTCTCAGATATCTGTGGCTAATGTTTTGGATGCCATTGCAGGGTCCATTACCACTAGATGGATGTCTCTCGTCATCATAGTGGAAATTGTGCAAAGATGCTTCAATGCAAGTTTTCACATAAACCTCACAAACTTTGTCTACCGTCTTGTCTTTCAATTTTTTGTATAGAGGGATATTCAAAAGTTAGTCCACAAGACACGGCGTCCCGAAGTTGACTGTCAATTCGTGCCACTTACGCTTTTTTCAAGCGTTGGGCCTGGAGAAGGGGCAGTGGGAGCTAAATAAATAGTACATCTGTCCTCAGTCCATTGCCACTATTAACATCCACATGTGTCGTATACTTTATGAGATTCGAAGTCTGATCTCTGTTTGTAACGGTTAGATTTTTTAATATGTATCCCAGTTCATTAATAGGCATATTAATACTAAAGATATTAAAATTCGGGCCAAAGAGACTAAGCAAAAAGGTTAAAGTCGCGCGAGGGCTAAAGTATCAAATAAGACATTATTACTCCCCGATGTTGAAGAACGCAGGTTGCGTGAGTCCATTTCATCTCACGGAATGAGCGGTCAACCTAGTCCATGGTGATTTCGCCGATTTTTAAGGAACAAAAAAATATACATGGCATAAGTCTGACTTTCAAATGACTGAAAAAAACAAGTGTACCGTATCTCGATGTACGTGTGTGTGTGTACGTGTGTGTGTGTACGTGTGTGTGTGTACGTGTGTGTGTGTACGTGTGTGTGTGTACGTGTGTATGTGTGTACGTGTGTATTTGTGTACGTGTGTATTTGTGTACGTGTGTATGTGTGTACGTGTGTATGTGTGTACGTGTGTGTGTGTGTGTGTGTGTGTACGTGGGCACGGTCGCGGAGACGGCACGGGATCCCAGATTTACCGGCTGGCTTGTAAAGACGTACGGTCGCGGTATAAACCAATTACTGTCACATACAAAGTATATCGTTTCATTGTGACAATGTTAGTGTAAATTATCTATATAGCTAGATAATTTATTTTTAATTTTTTTAAAATTTTTTTTTGTAAATTATCTATATCTATATAGCTTCTAAATGTGGAGACCTGTAATTGGCCATCTATATTGTATCAATGTTTTCTATGCTTTTTTTTGTGCTGTTGGTCTTCCATAAACATTAAATAAATAAATAAATAAAATAGCTCACCTATTAGAAGGCTCCATAGGATAGGAGACGAGTATGGCTACCTATCGGATGTTTTTTCGGAAACACTAGCCGCCTACAAGAAAGCTCTTCTGGACGAATTTGGTCGTTTATAATTAATTATTGATGTCATGTCTATCTCTTGTTTTTAGATTTTTGAATTTTACTGTTATTTTTATTGCTTCTTGAGTTTCAGATTTGATCTGTTTACAATTATTTCATTTTGTTGTAATTTTGTTGCTTCTTGAATTTCAGACATGATTATTTTAATTTGTAGTAGTTTTATTGATTGTTGACTTTCATATTTGATTTGATAACTACTATTTCATTTGATGTAATTTTGTTATACTTTATGTTATTCACTTAATGTTTTATTTTTCTTTATATATCACTTTATTAATTGTTTTTGATAGAATTGTACCTTATCTCCTTTTTTTATTATTACCTATCAATCTATACATCTTTATATACATTGTTTTTTTAAATGGTACGTTGTACCGTGTATTAAATAAATATATATAACATATTGCCGTACTGTTCACGAATACATGTGTGAACATAAAAAAGGACAAACTGATTAAAATCGCCCATCACAGAAAAACTCATTAAAATACTGACGTAAAAGCAGATGTGCAGACAGTACAGCGTACTGCAGTTCTTGATAGATATGTTAAATTGCCAACAAGGAACATATTTTATTTCTATTTTCGGCCATATTGATTTACAATTAGTTCTAATATTGCCTCTGAAGATGATGGTTGTGTCCATCGAAAGCGCTTAGACTTATATAACTCAAATTAGTGGAATAAAACGTTGTGTATAAATCATTGTGTTTATCATGAACTTCTTATAATTTATTATATTACTTAATAATTTATTATATTTTATTGTGCAGGGGCCCTACACACTGGAAATTTTAAGGGGTCTTTCGACTTGTTGTAAAGGGCCGAGCCAAGCCAAAAAAGACAAAGCGAAGTCATGAACACTCAACTGCAACCGAGCACAATCGGATCTGTCAGTATTTTAGGTTTTAGAACAGTATTTTAAGGGGTAATTTTTAATTTTTTTCCTTTTTATTATTGCTTTCTCTCTGATTTCCTTCAATTCTATTCTAAAAATACCAAAAATTACATAGTTGTCCATGTAACATTCTGTCACTAACACTAACAAGATGCTGTGCTACGCTAAACGGCGCTGCTTTCACAGCCATAACTCGCGACTGAAACGACGCTAACGAAACAAACATACTGCGATTTCGCGATAATTTTGTTTGTTGCAAAAGCTTAATTTTAATGGGCATTTTGTGAAAAACATTTTGTTTAATTTAGATTAACAGAAACGGCGAGTGCATTCATATTGTAATGTATGTTTGTTAATATAATTGTGAAAAAAGAAATTTGTTTACAATTTTAATTAATTTCGCAATATAGGTACTTGTATTTCTAAAGATTTTTTGTTGAAGCTGAATTTTTAATAAAATGTCCGTCATTTTTAACTGGGTTATAGCTAGTGTTTAATAATCTTTGATCTTTAGAGTCATTTATCTATATATTTTATCATGCTGTTTTTTTTTAAATATTTATAATCGGGTACGAGGTTTGTTTTTAAAAATTATATTTATTATAAGAAAATAATATTTTCCGAAACTCATTGGTTTTAATAAATAAACTCAGGCGGTTAAAACAAACTTAATTTAAAATTTGATCAAAGGGCATTTCAGAGAATTCATTCCTTCTGAAACCGCGGATGATAATTTTCTTCACCTTTCAAATCTTGTAAATTTTGCCCAGAAATTGATTTCATCAATATTAACGTTAATAAAGGTCGAAAACAAAAGATAAAAGGTTAGGCACACCTCTCGCTAAAGGGTGCGTCTATTTATGCCGAAGGAGCCATTTATAATACAAAGGCAAAGGTCAGGGCGGTCCGGCGATGCCCTTTATACACAGCAGTTCCGCGCGATTCGGACACTCCTAAATTTATTAAAAGTTGCGGCTTTTAGTGCTCAGCATATCCGATACTGCCACAGATATATTAAAACGTCAATCGTGTATAGAATTGTAACGAAATCCCCTGTGATACGTCACAACACTGCAGAAGTATCGAGAACGGCCTGTAGCGGTTAATCATCTAGGGTTATCTAAAACATTCCGGAGACGCCTGGAACAGCCTAGAAGCGACGGGAGCATTCTTCTAAACACTAAAATAATCTGGGAGATCCGAAACCAACGTGATTATGTATTAATAACGGGTCTAGGCCGCGGTGAGAGAATTCGTTTTGACATTTCGATCGTTGCGAAGTACGCGCGGGATGACGGCCGGGGTACCCATTTTTGCAAAAAAAAGCTGAACTTCATTACAGTAACTTATTGCGATTCTGAAAAATGCATTCGCTTTAACACAAGTCGAATAAAATGATAAAAACTTGTTTTTGAAAACATATTTTTTTATAAGTTTTTTATAATTTTATTTGAGTTGTATTGAAGCGAATGATTTTTTCATAATATATACAGGTTACTGTAATGATAGTAAAAGTAAAAAAAAAAAAAGTCAGCAATATTGAAATATGAAAATACAAACATTGATAATGCATATTTCCATAACTGTTGATTGGGTCATGGTTAATAGAACATTTTCGACTAGAACAACATGGCAGGATCAATCTGAGAAATTTTTTGCTTCTAGCTATGAGACACCCTTATATGAACGTATACTATTAATAATAAACAATAAAAAACTAACCCATAAAAACAAAGTTTTTACAATACTCCCATTCTCATTTTCGGGTTTCGTGTCTACCAGATGCGTCGGAGTATTTTCATACAACTTACTTAGTTGTATGAAAAAACCATAAAAAAATTGAAAAATCCAAAATTATACTATAATTATTATTTTTTTTAACGAAAATTTGATAGATCTTCTTGATCATTGCCACGACTCTGCTTGTAAAGTTTCAGCTCGATTGGATCACGGGAAAAAGGTTAAAAATCGATCCAAAGTTTTTTCGTCTGACAAGCAAGCAATCAGACGCCACGAGTTAAAAGAAAGGGAGTAAAAAAGAAGACAAGCGAGATGGAAAATTTTAGTTATATGAACAGGGGAAACTCATCTATATACTGTTTCGTAACATAATGACATAACCATCGACTTGCGTATCTATCATTTATCTTCGGGCGAGGCTTTTCAGACATTATCAGGTTTTCACCTTTCAATCTTGGAGCCGCAATCGGTTTAGCATCGGGGAGTGGCCACGGTAAGGCGTATATATATATCAGACGGAGGGGCAAGTGTCATTGTCGACGGCCCAATCACCTAAGTGCTTTTCCGAGTTAAAAAAAACCAAATCACGTGTTAGGCCAGAAGTCGAATATCGATTTTTCCAGTCTATTGAAGGGAGCGCAGTGATAGATTTCTGATACCTTTATTTGTATTTTTTTTGGGATTTAGATTTTTTAAATACAATTTTTTATAGACGTACCACTATAACTTGGCGTGCGAGGGAGGGCGTCCCTTTCGCGTAACAGAAGATGTCAGGGTGTAAATTTATTACACGATACATAATGTACAGAATGTCTGGTGACCGGTGTCGTATTAAATACAGAAATTTGGTCGGGCAGCACTAAAGAAACCATGCAATAATGGCGGCCGCTCTATCTGTCAAGATGTCAGATGGTAATATCGGTCCATTATTCGCTTTTTCAGCTTCGCAAAACTTTAATACTTCGTTGGCAATTGTTCTTGCACCATCCCGGACTGTTTAGGATGTTTTGGACATAATAATTCAGTGTATATTGGTAATCAAGATGTCACAGCTCCCGACCAAATACACAATTGAACTAAATGACAGGGCGAGCGGTTACTGCCGGGTGCGGGCGGGGCGGGGTTTAGTTGGGCAAGCATTAAAAAAAAATTATGAATGGCTGAGAATCAGTCTTTAAAAAAATATATGAACAACTGAGTCTCTATGCGGAAGAAATGTTTCAATGCTTATATATCAGTTATGTTATTTATTGATTTGGCATTTAATTTGTGGAATGACATGATAATTTATTTATAGATAAATAAAATACTTGTGTAAGACCATTTTTGAGTTCAATTTATACACGACTGGTTTCGAGAGCCACAGATGCTCTCATCTACAGGTGAGAATATAAACTAAAATATCTTAGGTACTGACAGAGGTGGGTGGGTTGTGTGTGGGGAAGTGGGTGGCCAGGGTTGAGTTTGATTTAATGGAAACAGAGAGAGGAGGGGTGAGGAGTTTTTGAATATTATATTATTAATTAGAGGTTTCCCGGAATTTTATTTTTTTTGGAATTTCTATATATTTGACTGGGTGTAATAATTTAAGCGTGTGTGAATCGAACGAGTGACTAGTGTTAATTATATGGTTTACAAATTTGGAAAAATAATTGCTAACAAGACCGCGACGATGTTCTTCAATTCTTATTTTTATATTTGTCGCGGGTTGGCCTATAGATAAATTTAGATAGATTTCGTACACTCCGCTTTTAGCCAAAAAGTCTACATGAGTAGCCAGTAGTTATATCAGAGTAGCTTGAAAGCGAAAAATATCTTTTAGAATGAATTCTTTTATTTCTTTTCTTTGTTTGCTTTGTTTCTATGTTACTATTTTATGTATATCTGGTTTATAATTTATTTAATTTTTCGTATGTATTTCATACCGTTTCTTTTATACTGCTTATGTTACTTATATTTTTTATAATGTTTATTTCATACGATTTTTTAAAATATTGTTAATATATAAGAGATAAAAGCTACATAGCTGAACGAGTTGAAAGCTATATCAAAAAGAGGGTTTCAGAAGTGTTTTAAGGATAAGAAAAAATGCTGGCATATTCATAAGTGCATTAAATCCGATGGGGAATAATTTATAAAAATGTCTCCATCTTTTTAAGGAACAATATCAATAATGATGAATAGATAAATGTGTAATCAAGATATATTATAGAGACGAAGCTATTTATATGGGAATGAAGGTATGGAAGTCTTTGGGCTTGTATTGATGGTTATATATTTTTAAAATAATTAAAAACTCGGGGAACTTTTTGATCATGTAACGTATAATGACTATCATTCTCACTAGTCCATAATATTTTAAAAGAATCAATAATTGGCTTTTTTTGTTTTTCGCAATCTGCTGTTCAACTCAATTTTAATAAGCAGTCCGAATTATTGAATAAAATCAAATATTCTTAGAACCTAACGTTGACTAACAATAAAATAGATTAAATAAAGTATGTATGAGGGTTAAAAAAGCAAAGGTAGCAATATCCAAAAAATTAAAAAAAAAATTTGAATGCAGTACCGAGGATTACTAATTTAAAATGTAATGAATTCTGGATTTTATATATCTACCTCTTCCAAATTCATGTTTCTTATAAATTGATAGTCTATTATTTTCTATAAAATCTCGAATTCAGTACATTTTAAATTTATCTACGATGGTTTAGTTTTTACTACCTTTAACTCGTGGCGTCTGTCTGATTGACGCAAAAACTTTGGATCGATTTTTAACCCTTTTCCCGTGATCAATCGAGCTGAAACTTTGCAAGCAGACTCGTGGTGACGATCAAAAAGATCTATCAAATTTAAGTTTAAAAAATAAATAATTACAGTTCAACTTACTAAGTTCTATGAAGAGACTGCGACGCATCTGGTAGGCACTAAACCTGATTTTAGTATAATTTTGGATTTTTGGAATTTTTAAGAATGTTCTTAGGTTTTCACGGCCACTCAGAATCTTCAAGTTTGTGTTTACTGGGGTATTATGCCGTGTTGTTACGACCTTTCGGGCCGACGTTCGGATCCCATTGCAGGGGTTACATCAGCCCTGATGATGGACCCTGCAATGGGATCCGAAACGTCGGCCCGAAAGGTCGTAACAACACGGCATAATACCCCAGTAAACACAAACTTGAAGATTTGGAATTTTTGTTATTACTCCCTTTCGTAGAGTCGCCCGACCGAAGCCCGACGCGTAGGTTAAACCATACCAGTTTACACTAGTAAATGAGAAAGGGAGTATAATAAAAACATGGTTTTTATGGGTTAGTTTTTTTAAATATTGCTTTTATACCCTGCATACTTTTTTTTTTGGGTGTCAATTCTAGGATCGGTCTGCACTAAGCACTCGAACTCTCCAATCCTCTCTGTCACCTGCCAGCCTCTTCATTCCATCTCCGATAACCTGGTCTATGTAGCTTAATCTCGGGCGGCCTCTACGATTATTGCCTTCAATATTTTACCAGACGATGGTAAAAAGCAGGCCTGGGTGCCTTATGTTATGACCTATCCAATTCGCTCGTTGTTGGGCGATTCTGTTCAGTAACCGCCTCTTTTCGCCCACCCTGCTCAACACCTCGTCGTTTCGGATATGCTCTGACCGATGGATCCTCGCCATGCGTCTGCAGCACCACATCTCGAAGGCCGCTAGCCTCCCGGACATGCTCTGGCCGATGGTTTCGCTGCCACACAACAGCACACTCCAGACAAGAGTTTTGACCAGTTTTAACTCTCGCATATTATAAATACAATTTTGGGTTGAATTAGGAAATACTTTATGACGCTGTGATATAACAATGATATTGTGAGCGACGAAATGGTTAATAAAATATATTTTAGAAGTTTAAGGCTTCGAAAATGATGCGGATAACATAAAACAAAGCCTTTATCCCAAAAATGTTTAAAAATATATTTTCTAGTGTGCGCACAGGGAAATTTATTTTTGCATTCGTGACGTCAATACTTTAAAATCGATTCGAAGTATGGGGTACGTAATTAAAAATTTAACTGTCAGGAAAATAGGTCAGACATTTTAGATTATATTATATTTAAGAACATATTCTTATTGTGAAGTTGCAATTTTTTCAGAACAAACTTTGTTGTTGTATCAACTGTGTCCAAAAATAAAAATGAATTAAACGGTTAATTCTGCAGGAACACAAAGTAATCAGTGCCTACCGTATCAGAAAAAGTGGATTGCGCTAAAAATGGATAATTAATGAGACTTACAGATAAGGTCGATGTATTCACGAAAATATACAAGGCCGTTATAGCGTAATTGGATAACGCGCCTGCCCCGGAAAGGAGGAGATTCGTGGTTCGAATCCCGGTAGCAGCCAAATATTTTTTCGTGGATTAGATTTTTCTAAATGTCTTTCTAATTGATTAATTAATTTGATTTTTGATTATATCTCAGAAAATTTGCAAAATGCACAATGTCGAAGTATTTTACGAATAAACAACGAGACGAATCCAACGATGCCTACTCATTGCGGCCGACAGAATTAAAGAGCACTTGGTCGAGGTTAGATGCTCCGCTAGTACTGCAGCGCATTTTCACGCTAGCTCTCCGACCTGTCTTGTCGGATCATCATAAAAGTAAGTTATGTAGTATATTATAAATTAATTTATTTAAATACAAGTCAAATTAAATTATAATTACCTTGTGGTAAAAAAAAAATTGAAATGATCACACAAACGTGTAAAATGTATGTAAACAAGAAAGCGTGTTATGGATTAGAAGCAATATCATCTTTGTAGAAAGAAATGAGTATTTGCGTTTTTCCTATATATTATATTAGAATCTATATTATGATTGCGCTAAATACTCGTCGAGTAACGCGTTTTTTTCATTGTCAGTTTCAAAAATTTATAAAATTGTATGTTTTTTTAAAGAAAAGTGGTGTACAGACTATTTTAAAATACATTTATATAGTATTTAATATGTAAAAATATTCTATATACATTATTTAACATTTGGGTCGCTTTATTCGAAATGCGAGACACATCGAAAATGTTATTTTTTTATATCAATTGTTTTTTTCTGCGGGAAATTATATTTTTGACGTTTAATTTTTAGGTTAAAATGTACATTTGTCAAACTCGAACGCATACACGGCGGCATATCATCTATATAATGACTGCTTTAAAAACGCAGTATGCATTTCGTGGTTTTGCCATCACCAGTTTTAAAAAACAATCAAATTGTATGAAAAGCGTCATTCAATGGGCGATAGTTAATCGCAGACACCTATAGCCGCGCAGTGGCCACTGTCGACCGTGCAGCGGCCAGTACAGCCAATAGCCAATTGCAGACACCAATGGCTTAACTGCTAATAAATAATATACTTAAAATGTTCTCAGGTTTTCACGGACGTTGAGAATCTTCTGTGTATAGTTTTCTGGGATTTTCTGCCGTGTATATATGTCCTTTCTGGCCAGAGAGTTCACATATACATTGCAGAATATCCCAAAAAACTATACACAGAAAATAATATACTGTCTGTTTTGAAACTTGAATTTGAGTTGTTTGCCTTCGTACGATTACTCAATACGAAACACCTGTGAAATGAAAAATAATCTGTGTGTAGATATATATTTATATGTTACAAGTTCAATGTTATGGTATGGTTCTGACCTACCCCAAGAAGATGTGTAAATGGTAAAACAGAAATATTGCGTATTTTTAGGTGCCGATATTAAAATAATCTAAAAAATGCCAATACTATTTATCGTTCAAAAGTAACACATTTTTTAACACAGAGGTTTGGACATATTTGATATAATTGTCTTTTGTGATACAAAGATAAGCTATTTGCAATATTTGCAATAAAATTCCATGATGTAAGTCCAAAAGCAATACATCTGTCTAACACCAAGGTTTGGACATTTTTGTTATAATTGTCTTTTGTGATATAAATGTAAGCTATTTGCAATACTAGTTCATGATGTAAAACCTTGGATGGCGAGCAAAATTCGTCCCGAAAGCGTATATATAATCCGAAACATTCGTATATCAAAGTGAATTTCCTTAAAATAATTAATGGATACTCAAAACCATTCAAATAAAATGATAAACATTTAGAATTCACAAGATTTTTGAAGTTATACTTCTTTTAGCACATTTAGAGTAATTTTTTTAGTGTAACGGAAGTTGCGCACGCAGCATGTAGCGGACATACGAGACCACGAGAGAGTAAAATGTATATATTTCATGTATTATTGCGTAAGTGTTTTAAAGTTGTTTTTCTACAAATTTTCGAACGGTATGTTCTTCAGCTGTTTCTGCGGCTTTTGCTTGTGAGTGACGTGATCATTAATTTAAAGTGAGTGACGTAATTATTCATTTCAATGGAAATAATGACCAAATCATGTCGACAATGATTTAATTATGTAAATGTTGAAAATTTTACGTAATTTTACGTACCACTTTACGTAAATGTTGAAAATTTCAGAGCTCTAGCTAGTCGGGAAGTTGGTGGAAAATCAATTACAAGATTCCGCCACAACAATCAACAGACAAAGAGCGTTAAATAAATGCATGTAATAAAAGCGTTTAAAAATAACGTTTCTTGGAAGAAAATGTGTGTACTCGTATTACAAGATCATGCTCGTTAATCAAGTTAAAATTTATTATACAACTTAGCTCCTCTCAGACCAAGTTACTCGCAATCCAAGTTTTACTATACACACACACACACGCATGGAAAGCAGGACACATTGTAAAAGGGGGTGCATTCATACCTGCATTAATTCCGACATTAAACCATTGACTAGAAACTTTTGCTCAGCAATCATCTCCTGTGATGCTCTATCTTCTCTGGGTCCTGAAAGAAATTAAATAAATAATTTTCATTAGACGAGTAATTTTTCTTTATACATTAGAATAGTCTGATAATGAATCTTGATGTATACCAATTTAAAATAAAGATGACTTGTATTTTTTGTGAAAATTTTTTTGAGAATATTTTTAATTATTAAAGGAGCCTGGTTTGGATTTAAAGATGTTATAGAAAAGTTTTAAGAAACAATAGATCCAGATTATGAAAATGTTTTTTCAATCATGTTCTATGATAAATTCTATAATATGAGTGTAAAATTTAATTTTTTGCACTCACATATGTAAAACATTATCCTGGATGTGTCGGAGACGTGAGCAAAGATCACGGAGAAGAGTTCCATTAGGACATAAAAGTAGTGATGCAACGAATACTACTTTCACGAATACGAATACGAATACGAATAATTCAACAAGGTAATAAATAATACACTACTATTCTTTTTTTACTAAGAGATTTAATAATTAAAATTTATCATGGGCAAATTTTTGTTCAAAAAGCACAACATTTGTAACTTCTCAGGCGTTAGACGATTTCTTATATCCGTTTGTTTGTACATTCCCAGCAGTCGATAATAAATACCACTTTTTTCACGCATACGAGAGGTCATTTTAAATTATTTTATAAGAGTTAACACTTTTCCACACAACAGAAATAAAATGGAACGAACAATACGTATTACAAAACAAAAACTACATGAAATGATCGCCTAAGCTTATTAATAACCCAACGAAACTAGATGAAAGAACTCATGTTATGCTGTGAAACAATTAAAAATTGACAAATTGAGAACTCAACAAATCCATTCATTCAATGTAAGGGAAATTTCCGATAATAGAGTGTGTAGTGCCTAGGTGTGTTTGGATACACGGTGCACAGCCGAACCTTAATTTGCGTTGCGTTCAGTTATAAATAGTTTGTTTTTAATATTCGTGATGATATTAGACGAATGCGAATATTCGGTAAATATCTACTATTTGGCGAATACGAATATTCGTATTCGTTTTCGTTGCATCACTACATAAAATAAATATGATTAAGATATCAGTGCAGATGTAATGTTAATACGATGCTTGAATTGAGAGTGTATTTCAGTAGACATGAAAAAAATGCAGAAATACAAACGATGAAAGAAAAAAGTTTTTCTAAAACAAAAATATAAACGAAGTAAAATATGATATTGCAAAACATTTAATTTTTGTAAATATTGTCACAGGACGCGGCTGTGGAAGGAAATGAAAGCACTGGAAATTAATTAACGATATATTAACTATTTTAACAAATTTTTTTGGACACGATTTAAAAACTATTCTTTATTTCACACTATTTCGCCATCAGTCTGTGAAACATTTTACTTTCGCTTGCTAGAATATTCTGTTTGATTCTCCACTTAAATTGTTAGAAGAAATGATAAATAATATTAATATACACACTGACACGCACCATAACTATGCAACCAGATCGACAGGACGAACAATGAGAATACCAATCACTAACAACGTGTATGGCGAAAGGAAAAGAGAATATATTGTGCCAAGAATCTTTAATAAATTAGATAAAAAATTCTTTGAGATGATGCAAGACAAAAAAACTCCATTGGCTTCAAAAAAGTACAAGCTAAAAGAATATATATTAAAGCTATGAACCTAATCTTACATTAATTTATAATTACATATCATGTATCACTTGTAAAAAAATATGCAACACTCGATAATAACCTACTATCTTCATTATAAAATAAAAATTATTGTCAAATATTGAAGGCAACCATGCCGTAAAACTGCTGTGCAGTTTGGCATATGTTTAATGTAATAAATATTTTTAAAAAATAAATTAAAACTGTAAAAAAAAAAAAAAAGTTAAGAAAATCGAATTATATTTAATCAGTTTTCAAACACAAAAGAACTTTCATAAAGTTTTCATTTGTTACCAGTTTAATCGTTTTCTGTATAAATTTTAGTAGTCATACATGTTATTTAAAAAGGGAATTTGAAAAATTCTGTAAAACTTAAAAATATATTCGATGTCACACATTCTTTTTTAAAAATAAATTAATACTTCTTTAGGAACCGTCATGTAAAAGTACCGTCATTTTTGACGGGTTACAGCTGGTACAATTATAATAATTATTAAATAAATTAACAGAAAATAACCAGCTTTTGTTTTATAGCAATATTAAATAAAAGAGATAAATTATGAAGTGTCCTTGAATTAAATAATTTTAGGGTAGTACCAAAAAGTAGGTACTTGCTCGAGTTTCTGAGATAAATTTGCATTTTTTTTGTGTGCGTGTGAGTATGTGTGACCCTAAACGCACTGTCACCGGCGTGCATCAGTCGATATGCAAAATTTCAGCTCGAATGGATGACTGACGGGAAGTGTATTAATTTTCACTTCCAAGATTTTTCCATAAGAAATCAAGACCGTCAAAAATATTGTATTATTTTTAGAATATTTTGAGTTTGTCCAAATTTTTCAGAACACAGTACTGGATTTTGTCTCAGGGACATCATTAATCAATATGTAGTACATATGTCTCATACGGAAGAAATTATATTTTTTATGGGAAAGTAGATATGAAAATCTTTGGGTGTTCATAGGGCTTACGACCTATCGTAAGGCTGGCTTAAGTGATCACTTTACACAATGTAACGTTCACCATTTCCACCCATGATAGAATACCACATCTATCAAATTTTTGGAAGTTGTACATATATATATAAGTTTTACAACCCTTTTTATATGAATGTTGTAATGTTTTTTCGGCATCCAAAGCTGTTTCATTCCCCTTAATCGAACACATATGTCAATAATGAGATATCTGTTTTCGATTGTAATTTTTATTTAATTCTTTTAAAACAATACCTACCCTTTATATGTGTAATGAGATTCTTCCGAATCATTAGCAGTACACTAGAACACGCCTGAAATATCGACATATTGAAATTGTGTAGAGATGTCATTTTATCTAGAAACGCGAGGAAACTTGAGCCTGTCCATCATTTGCAAAATCGATTGCATCACTTCTTGTTAGTCCCGCACTAGTGAGGGAAATGCGACACTTGCAACGTTCGGTCAAATGAGCCGATAAATAATGCACATCGCAATCACGATAAAATAACTCACTTCACCATAGAGAAATGCATCTACAAAATAGAAAGAAAATTGCAAGCGGTGACCGAAATAGTTCTGACTCATCATCATAATCTTCATCCCCTTGTCCTGCGCTGCTTCTGCACGGGTGCACGGCTATTATGATAGATAAGTGAAGAGAATATTGAACCTATAATTTATTATGATAAATAAATGAAGAGAATATTGAACCAACCGAGTATTACTCCTCACCGTGGATACGCAACCATAACCAGGGTTTTAGAAAAAAAGATGAGTCAGAACTATATGGCCATCAAAATTGGATCCTGGCGGAGAGAGTGAAAGCAAGGATCCAGGCTGCCGAGACGAGTTTTCTAAGGGGGGTAGCGGGAGTCACACTGATGGACAGAGTGAGAAGTGCTGACATAAGGCACACACTTGTCATGGAGCCCCTACTCCTGCATATAGAAAAATCACAATTGAGGAGGCTTGGTCATGTGCTAAGAATTCCAGAGGAACGAATACCAAGAAAATCCTCCTGGCAACCCCGGAAGGAAGACGGCCGGTGGGTCGCCCCAGATTTAGCTGGGAGAAGCAACAGAAAAATGTGTATGAAAACTGACTCATGTAGAAGAAGCGTACGACAGGAGAATATGGAAGCACCTTGTCGAGTCTTTGGGCCCCCGACCCTACTAAGACAAGGGGATTAAGATAATGATTACGGGGTGTTTATTTAAGAGGTATAGAAACATTAAAATTAAATAAAATACGTGAAAATTGAGGTAATGGCCATGGTACAGGGTTTGTTGGAAAGAAAATTTTATGCCATTAGCGTTCAAATATTTTTGCGATATCACGATTTTATAAATAAATTTACATGATTAAAATGTTGTTCTGGCCGTAAGTCTATTCATGGTGAAATTGAATACCAAACTAAGAACAAATTGGCTATCAACTGTCAAATTGGCTGCTGGAAAATGTGTTGCCCTACGAAAAATAAACCTTTAAAAATACCCTATTTTATATATTTGTGTATCTATATGTTATGCTGTTTCTATATGAGCCATGAAATTACCATTTGTATTTGGTTTTCATATATGTTATATTCCATCCTTTATGTTACATTTATGTTTTTACATATCTATTATTAATTTTTACTTACATAAAATAACTATATACGTGGGTATAATAGCAAAGACCGCAATCTCTAAAATATAAAAAAAATGTATTGAATGCAATGATTACTATTTCAAAATGTACTGAATTTTAGATTTTATGTATCTATCCCTTCCAAAATCATGTTTACCATAAATTTATAGGTTATACGTATATATGTTTACGATAAATTTATATATTTTTTTATAAAATCTTGATTTTAGTGCATTATAAATTAGTAATCCTCGATGACTGTATTAATTTTTTTTTGGATATTGCTGCCTTTACTTTTATACCCCATATTGATTTTTCTGTACTTGCTTGTAAATGAAATATTTGGCAACAGCAAAGGCAGGTGTTTCTATATAACTAGAAAGGTATTTAGTGGCTGAAAGCCTTTCTACATACTAGCTTATATTTATATGAGTTGTTAATATTTATTTCTCGACCGGAGATAGGCCCAGGAGCAAGTGAAGATGTACAGGTTACAGTGTTTAAATAAACTATAAAAATGATGAAAATATCGTTCCCGGGACAAGGATAGTACAGGAACAGTGAATGGTACCCATCGCATACCCAGGACTGTTTTATGAGATGTTAAAAGCTCCCATATCGGTCTAACTCATTCATCGCTAGTTGACACGACACGACCCAAGGCCGTTCCACGAACAACTCACACTTTCGCCATCAAGATTAGCATTGTTTTAATGCTAAAGCAGTTACCTCGCTGCGCCGCTGATGAAGCAAAAGCACTCGTGTGACGCGGCGAGGATACTGCACTAACCACTTTACTGTCTCCGGGGTGCATTATGAAAACGGCACAGGAGCAGGGGGATTGTAGGCAAGGTGATCGGGTCCGGCTGGTTTCTGCTTACCTTCGGTGTAGCGGAAGGCCGCGGCGCCCGCCAGCGCCCACAGGAGCAGCAGCGCGCCCAGCCCCGCCTGGCAGAAGACCCACCGGCCCAGGAGCCCCAGGCCGGGCCGCCAGCCGCTGCCGGGGGCCGTGCGGCGCGGCAGGACCCGTAACCTGGAAGATGTCATCATCATCATCATCTCTTCCAGAATCAATTCCGTCTGACACTACAGTCCATTTCTCGCTCAATTTTTATTTTCTCAGGCAGATCGAGAAAAACTACACACAATCGAGTAATTAGAACTAACTAACTAACTAACTTACCATCACGGCAGAAAGTATAGAGCGCCATACTCTTCTGTCCCGACATACAGCTTTCGCTTCGTCTACATTCATACATCTTCGCATGCAAGCTCGACGGTTGTTCAGGCTTCTAACAGGACCATCTTCCAGTATTTGTTTAATCTGGTCATGCCACGTCTTCCGTGGTCGCCCTCTCTTTCTGGCGCCGTCAACACTTGCGTTATATATCTTTCTTACCATTCTTTCCTCATTCATTCGCTCAACATGCCAAAACCACCTGAGCGACCCTATTTTTATTCTATGTACTACGATCAGCTTTACATTCATTCCTAATATCTTCATTTTTTACTCTATTATACAATTAGAATGTTGCGCAAACCCTGGGCAGATGTGATCAGCAACTCAGATGTGCTCCAGAGAGCCAGAGCTGAGAGAGAGTTGTTGGCAGATATCTAAGTCCGAAAGGTCATGTGCTTAAAGGGGAAAAGTATGACCTTTTGTATTTGATAATTAAGGGCAAGATCGAAGGAAAACGGGGCATCGGCAGGAAGCAGATTTCATGGCTTCGTAATATACGAGATTGGACAGGAATGAGGATAGTGAAAGAGCTGTTTTCGAGCCGCTAGAGATAGACTATTAAGCTTGACTTTGTTGACCACACTTTGACTCTCTTTTCACAACACTAAGAGAAAAAGAATGAAGTAACTACGCCTCTGCACACACGAAATAATTTGGAATCAACTAGAAACCGATAGAACACACGAGATTATACCAGAAAAATTGATAAACATAATTTTCTATGTAAGTGGCGACATTGCAATCGACATCGAGTGTACCAACATAATGATAAAAAATTGTGACAATAGACTCAAAGAGCCCGTGATATTAAAACAATTCTACGTATATTTTGATCAAACCTCAAATATTTGTATTTATTTATCTGTCCTACAATCCTTTCATTGGTCGTGTATACATATATATAAACGTTCAAAACATTAATTTAATATTAAGTTAAGTACTTTTAACCTGATAACTAACTAAATAATATACAACTTTACTTATCAGTTGAAAGCTTTTCAATAATGATTTTAAAATTTACCCAACTAACGGGAGGTAAATAGCTTATAGTTTTCTGGTATGGAATCAAATGATAATAGAATAGTAAGCCATCCGGGTTGCATACGCAGATTTGAAAAATAAAACAATCTGAGAGAAAAAATAAACATTTGGTCACGTCTAGTCAAGTAATCAGTGACAGTCGATTACAGATATTTTATTCGAAAAATATACGTGCATATATATATATGGCTTTCGTTACGATAAGATAAGTTATGCCTTACAATATTCAAGGCTATTCACAACATGGCCCCTCAACATATGAATACTGGAAATGAATAAAGTACTAAGTGGCAAAAATAATATTTTTAAGATAAGTATACAGATTAGTACTATATGCTTTCGACAATACATTAAACACTGCACTGAAGTCCTATCTGTGGTAATTTCCCAGTTATATGGGAATGCATATCGTATAAGTTTTAAAAAATCCAAAAATGTATTAATTTTTTTTAACGAAAATTTGATAGATCTTCTTGATCGTCGCCACGAGTCTGCTTGCAAAGTTTCAGCTCGATTGGATCACGGGAAAAGGGTTAAAAATCGATCCAAAGTTTTTTCGTCAAGCAGCAGACGCCACGAGTTAATATAAAGGGAGTAATGACTAACTCATGTGGCGTATTGTAGTGTTGAAAATATTAATGAAAATATGTGTAAAACAGCACATAAAGAGTGAAAAAGACTATATTTCCTTTTTACTCCCTTTCTTTTAACTCGTAGCGTCCGCGGTTTGTTGTCTGCCGGAAATTTTTTGGATAGATTTTTAACCCTTTTCCCGTGATCCAATCGAGCTGAAACTTTGCAGGCACACTCGTGGTGACGATAATAATGATCTAACAATTTTTCAGTGTAATCGTCTAGTGTATAAGTTATAGTAATAAGCTCTCTAGCCTAATAGATCTCACAAAAATGTCGCTACATAAAATATCCAAATATTATATTTATTATTATTATAAAGAGCAAAAAAAATTGAATAAGTACCTATAAGGCGGAGGTGGCCAGACTTGGACAGATCTTGAGATTCTGCACCTCGTAGACTGATCCTTGAAGCACTTCACATCCTGGGACGTGAAGACGGGAGGCGGCAGCACTTCCAGGTCTGCGCTGAGGTAGCTGTCGTGATGATTATGTCTGTGGAACAAAAAAATTTCATTAATTTTCGATCTATGTATACCTATTTGTACATGACATCTATTGAATTCCGTCGGAAGCTGCCGTATTTTTATTTGGGACGTTCCTGAAAAGCTTTCAAATAGGACTTGCTAGATGGCGCCAGTGATGATGGTAGTATTTCATCTTTAAGGGGGAATACCTACTTATGAAGCGCATAAAAGGGCAATTATGGTATTGGTATTATTTTTACCTGAAAGTAAATACTTTTAAAATATGATAATTTTTTTTATTAAAAAATATTCAGAATTGGCGAATAATTCTTGGGTTCTGTCGACTGTCGAAAAAAAAAGTTCCTCCGCGGTGACCACTCCCTTCATTTCATTTGTAATCATCAAAAAAAAAAAAGATTATCAAAATTGACACTACAATTTAGTCTTTGACGTAGGGGTTATGGGAAAGATTGATTTTTGACAAAATGGTGTGCGTTTGTTTTTTAGGGAAAAATTCAGGTTTATTATGCCGATAAAAAAAAAAGTCATGTAAAAAAAATCCTACGATTAAGACTAGATAATTATGTATAAAATAACCACTATAGATTTGAGGTTGATCGGTACAGTGATTGCCGAGATATTTTGGTCACCGACTTTCAAAACATGGTTTCGAGTAAAACGCGTTTGAAAATTGAGCAATGAATAAATCGCGAAATTTTTCAACTTACATAAAATCATCGATTCCCATTTTATCGAGCACTCTTCACAAACATAATAGAAACAAATCTAATGTTTCTTTTATCAAAAGAGCCCGACTGGCCGTTATCTGTGTGTAGTGCGGCGTAATCAACAGAGGGATGCCACTATTATCAGCTATAATTTTTTTAAATTTTCGCTTGAAATTTTCACCAGACAATCTTATGACCTCAAGCTTTACGAAAATGCGGATAATTTAAAATCGTTTTGTTCGCGCTTTCTAGGCAGGTGGTATTCCCCATTAAGCAAAATTAATAATTTTATTAATCATAATAATTATTGTAATCGTTCGTATTATGAAAATAAAATTACTCACATGGGTATAAAACTGGATGCAGTAAAAATATGGTTCAGCTATAGGATGAATAATTTTTTTTTGTTTTTCGTTTCCCGCCGTTTTTTCGCGATGTTTTGTTCTTTGAGCCTAGACGTATAATTGACATAATATAATTCTTTTATAGTTTAATAATCTATAAAAACAAACATGTGTACCTGTATCCACAGATGGATAATTAAGAAAAATTATAGAAGTTTCACAGAGACGAAGTTATTTTTATGGGCAACATGTATGGAAGTCTTTATAGGGTGGCTACAGAGCTTATGACTTATATTAGCTGGGTTAAGTGATCACTTTACACAACGGAACGTTCACCAATTTTAATAAGAAACGACATCAGCCTTGTATTAGTTTGACGCCGTTAATGATTTTTTCTAAAATAACAAAATAAACACAATTATTTTTAATAACACAATTATCTTGATAGTTCAAGTAGATGCGTGTCAGCGTTGGTCAACAATTTCTATAATTTGTTGAGCGTTCTCGAAAATAAGAAATTAATATGAAACAAGAAAAAACGGCTCACGAAAAACAAGCGAAGGTCACCAATGTGGCGAGTCTTGCGATGTTATATAAGTAGATCGGTCATGTCGTGCGACACGCTTTGACCCGATGACCTGTGAGTGGTGACAAGGGACCATCTATCGGCAGTTTACACAAGATTGTAACTATTGCGATGTGCGTAATACATAGATGGTGATAAATCTGAAAATTAATTAATTTGTTATCAGTATTTAATGTGGTCATTGATCCACAAGGCACGTGCTATGACCGCTATCTCCTTCCTGGTGAGGAATTATCTTCTTGAGAAAGTTCGATTGTATTGTCAGGCTGAATATGCGATGCTGGTAATTTTCTGTGAAGTGAAACGAAACTTCTTTATCAAATTATGTATTAGTTAAGAATATGATAAAATCGTCACGTCACCCATCGCGTCCTTTGAGCAAAGGATAACGCACCAGCTCACAAGATTCCAGATTCGAATTCTGACACAATCAAAATTATTTTAAATAATCGAAAAAAAAAATACTTAAAATATTAAACATTTACTAATAATAAAATGGAAATTTTTATATACGTCAAGTTATAAAAAACAACATTCCTCTAATTAATAACGAAATAAATTTCCCCTACAGTCCTCTGTTTGATTTTAAATTATCAGGAAAAACCCACGGTTTGTCAACATCCCCTATAAACCCCACCCCGTACCCTCTCCTCTCCACTACCCAAATTCTTTATCCTTTTTGATGAGAAATTTAGTGCATGTTAGCCTTAAGTTA
Source organism: Agrypnia vestita (assembly GCA_016648135.1). NCBI lineage: Eukaryota > Metazoa > Arthropoda > Insecta > Trichoptera > Phryganeidae > Agrypnia > Agrypnia vestita. The sequence goes on along the minus strand of JADDOH010014602.1, from coordinate 735 downwards.
CAGTAACACGCATGTGAAGTGTATTTTGTGAAGGTGTTGGTGTGTAAATAATACTATGGCTGTGGTGTGTGGTGATACTTACTGGTTGTCCTGACGAAGAGACGGGTTACGTCTCGAAACCGGTAGACAAAAGTAATTTTTAGTGGTTATATACTATCATAAATAACATTTTGTTAAAATGTCTAACCATAAAGTTAATGCTTTAAATATTAAAAATATTAACAGTGGAACTAATTATTTAATTTAATATTTACGTAAACATTTTATTATTGTATTAAAGGTTTTTATTATTTATAATTATTTATTTTAAACTAATCATGGTTTCCATATATTTATTTATTTTAAAGTGTTTAAATGATTGTTCGTTTCTTTTTTAAATATGTTTCATTTCTATCTATTATTTTTTTGCTTGATTTTATCCTCTTATTTTATTTACCTGTGTATTGGTTTAATTATCCTTATTTTATTTATTCAATTGTATTGTTTTTTCAAAAGTTTTTTATTCTTGCTGTTTGCTTTTATACTAATCATTGTTTATATACACGTATTAATTTAAAGTCTTTTAATGATTGTTCATTTCTCTTAAATATGTTCTATTTCTATTGATTTTATGTTTTTTATTATAAAACTTATTTTATGTTTAAGTAAAAAAATCTTATAACTTTATATCTTGAGTAGCTTGTTGGTCTTGTGGTTAGGACACTGGCCTCGTGATCCAAAGGTTGCGGGTTCGAT
>JADDOH010014601.1:0-15533 GCA_016648135.1 Agrypnia vestita | reverse complement strand
TGAGTGACACGCCTCGGCACTTGCTGGCGGCATCAAAAACTATCCTGATTTTCCCTGGTTTGTTGACGTTGAATACTGCAAAGTGCGGCAGGTACCATCTACGCGGTCCAAGTTGGTCGATTTCTTCCGTCGACAGAGCTCGGGCGTAGCCCTTTTCCAAGTATTCCTCGAATTTTGATCGATATGCGGCCGCGAAGGTGGCATTTTTTTTCATTTTTCTTTCTACGCCAGTTAATCGATTTAGTGCGTACTGGCGGCTCTCGGGTAAGTGCGCGTGTTCATGTTTCCACAAAAGTCCGGTTTCCCAAAGTCCATTGGATAGCTGACGAGTGGTGACCGACATTATTTGTTCGGCTTGTGCGTCATTGATATTGACGCGGGCCGCACTGGTCACGCCCAGTGAATCCACTGAGAAGTGCTGTTTCACTAGTGCTTCTAGGTTATCAGGTGCTGGCGATGTTGCTCCAGCGATTGCCAGTATTGTAGCACTTGTTTGCGGCGACCGGGGGGGTGCGGCTCCATGCACCGTCCATCCCAATGCTGTGCGGGATAGGATACCGCCACTCGCTGCTTCCCTTACTTCACGAGTGACGATAAGATGGGCATGGTCTTGCCCAATTAGAAGCTGTGGTTTCACTTCCAAGATCTTTGTCTGGTTCGTGCGTGAACGTCCTTGCCGATGTGGAGATTGTACTGTCCATTGAGAGGGCAGTGCGAGATCGCGGACCGTACTCGCTCGTAGTGTGTGCTCTGACCCATTTCCGGTTATGGTAATGTTCAACATTTGGGAGTGATTGTCCGACGAGCACATTCCGTTCGCACCGTGGATGCGAAGTTCGCGCACTGGTCCCTGGGCCCCGACGGCACTGGCTACACCTGCCTCGATGAGGGTCACTGTAGAGCCTTCGTCAAGTAGAGCGTGCACTTTTACTTGACCCCGGGGGCCATTCACGAACACTGGGAGGATTTTCAGTAGCACCGGGTGTGCGTTCTCCCTATCTCCCGTGAGACCGACCACATCTGAACCACTGGGCCCGTCGTGCCCACCTGGTCTTCGCGACGCGCCCGATGCCATTATCGGTAATGGCGCTGTTGACCGGGATGCCTCATGTAACATTCGGTGATGAGGTAGCCGGCAATTGTTCACACCGCATTTCTTTGCCTTGCAACGCGTGGATCGATGACCACTGTTCAAGCACACATAGCACCAGCCACTTTCTCGCACTATGTTCCAACGTACCGCAACGGTTTTTTCGTACGTTTACGTTTTTGGTGGTTTACGTTTACGTACGGTACGAATTCACTACACGCGGTCACATTGTGGCTAGCTGCTCGACACACAGTGCACAAATTGTTGTTCGTAACATTGTTCATGGTTGACTCCACTTCGCTGGTTGTGTGAACTTGACCGCTCCTTCGCACTTTATGGTGAGTGACCAAACAGCCAGCGTATGGGGCTATGCCAGCCATCTTCATGAGCCAGGCAAGTCCTGTATTCCAATTTCCTTAGACCCTCCCACTCGTGAAGAGAGCCACATCATCTGGACGCACAGTGGCAGTTTGTCGACCATCTCGACTAGTAGTTTTGGTGACACCAGATATTTTCCTTCCAAGCCCTCCACCGTGGCGACGACGTTCCGAATTGCCACCGCATATTCCATGACAGCACCCGCCGTCGTATTCTCTGGAAGGCGTGGTTGTCTTCGCACTCGGTCTAGCATTGTTGATACGATGGTGTCCGGTTGGCCAAACTGCGTTTCCAGAGTATCCATTATCTCGGTTACATTCCGTGGGCTGATCAGGAGAGGGCCAATCACTTCTCGTGCTTGTCCCTTGAGCGCGCGTTGTAACCGCAGTAGATTCTCAGCTGCCGTCAGATCACAAAGGCTTGATGATTGGTCATACTGCGCCTTGAAGGTTGGCCAGTCCAAAGGGTCGCCGCTGAACAATGGCAAATCTCGAGCGCTTGATTGCCGAGCGATGAGTGCGGACATCCGAGGTTCTTCGTGATTTGGTTGAGACCGCGGACAGTCCGTCTCGCGTGACGATCGGATGGCATCCGAAATCATCGTGGCCATTCTGGCCATTGGGTCAGCTTGGTACCGCACCCAATCTCTGGTGAATGCTGCCCCAGTATCCCTTTCCGTGGGGTTACGTGTATGGTTTGCATCAAATGTTGGATGTTCTTGAAGTGGTGGCTGCTGATGAACGGGCGTCCTCCCCATTGTGCTGCTCATCGGTGAAGTAGTTCTCCGTTGGTTCGGGGCTAACGGAGCTGGCTCACATTCGTCAGCAGCAGCAGCAATAGATCTTGGTTTGTTCCATACCAGCCCCTTTTCAGGGCCACCGCTCCATTCTTGGCCCTTTTCAGGGCCGCCGTTCCGTTCTTGCCCCTTTTCAGGGCCACCGCTCCATTCTTGGCCCTTTTCAGGGCCGCCGTTCCGTTCTTGCCCCTTTTCAGGGCCACCGCTTCATACAGGCCCTTTTTCAGGACCACCAAAAACGGCAGCTTCAGCTGAGATCCAGCCTGGATCCTCAGCCGCGACTCCAGTCGCAGCCGCCGTTGGCGCTTGACCTGCGCCATGCACTCGGGAGAACGCCTCCAGATGATCCTTCTGGAGATCTCGCACGAGCTGCCTGTGGTGACGGTCTTTGCGGCGAAGTTCCGCCTTCAGTTGGCGGATGATGTCCGCCTCTCGAGCCTGGGAACTGCTTCCATGCTCGGATTGACCGTCTGAGTCTGATGCCGTCCTGACTTCTTCTTCTTCTTCCCGTGCGGTTTGCCCCGATCGTAACCCTGATCGAGACATGCTGTTCAGGAGTGAAGATTGGCAATCCGGCTCGAAGGACCACTTTGTCTTGCACAGGACAAAGACTGTATATTTACCAGGTGTGGATCCCCAATTTCACTTTTCAGGGCCGCCAAAAACGGCAGGAGCAGGATGTAGAGAAGGTTTGAGAAATTAAAAAACACTTTAAAACTTGTAGACTGGATCGAAGAGCGAAGACACAATACGACGAAAAGACTGCCTTTGCTCTCCGATTTCAGCGCATTTATTCAATTAAGTACATTAGACCCCGCGTGTGTCAGCCAACCGGCGCGTCGCTCATTTCCGCTGCGCCCCGCGCTGCTGCTGATGCTCCGTTAAACGCGACACACGCTGGGTCAGATTCACACAAATATTCAAAAACCAGCCCTTTTTCAGGGCTACCAAAACATAATATTTTTATTTTCATTTTCTTAAATTTACTCATATAACATAAAAAAGCATTCATAGAAAAACATAAAATATATAAAATTTCGCAGTCTCCGTGTCGCAGTTGGTTGTACGGGGTCAAGTTGATCGCCGTGGATCCTGTTCGAAACAATTTATATAGTTTAAAAAATACATATTCACACGGTAATAATAAAAATCCCATACAAATATAAATTTAATTACCAGATAGACAAGTAACTTCGGCTGTTTTCTGCCGAATGCATATTTGGCATAATAAGATCAGACAGATGAAAAAACATCTAAATATCTACACTTAAATCCACTTTATTGTTATTAGAAATTGGCATTTATATTACAAATTTATAATTTTTTTAAGTAAATAACATTCTAGGTTTTGTGTAGTGTTCGGTTCGGTGAGCCAAGGCTCAACCACTTTATACACGGTTAGGTCAGGTTTATTACAAGTGTAGCCAACTGTATGGCATAAAGACAGATATAAGAAATATTATTGAATATTTCCGAGTGACGGCCAACTGTAGGGCGGAAAGACAGATACAGGAAATATTATTTCCTACGGCGAATACGCGAAGATATGATGCGCAGGTCTCCCGTACTTGACTCGTAGAACAGACCAAGACTGTACAGCGGTAATCGTAAACCCGCTGACAGTGGTTGTTCTAAATATTCACAAAAGTGAATTATCCGGTTGCAGGTAGTCCAGTTGAAGTTCCAAAATCCAAAAACAGTAGGTAGAGCAGAGGTCAGAGGTGTTGAGTAAAAGTCAGATGAAGTGGTCCAGACGGCATATAAAGCACAGAACGGAATGAATCTGTACGCCGACGGAAGTTTAATTTATACACAAATTTAATACCTCCCGGCTTATTTCCGGGAGCCAATCACAGAGAGTTTTTATCGCGCGTTCGCGCACGCGAAATTGTCTAAAAAATAGCTCGGAAAGTTTTATTTACAGAATTCAAAAATTATTTAGAATTTTTACGCCACCCCCCCGGGGTTTTCATCACGTCATTTACATGGTGCTATGTCTTGCTTATAGCATGACGTGATTGCCTGGACCCGCAAGACCGAAGTTAATTTTTTATCAAAAAATATATACCGATCGCAGCGGTATTTGCTCAGGAAAATTTCACAATTAAATTTATAAAATTTGTTAACTATGGTTTATACATGTTTGTTAATGCAGTTTATAAAGAGCCCACATGGGTGTAACTTTTGATATCAGTTTTAGTTATGTACAATAAAATTTCAGTCATTTATAAATATTTCAAAGTGGGTCGCAAAAAATTAATTTTCATTTATTTTTCAGGTGCGCCCCTGACAAGGTAGGTATGTAAAAACATGTAAAATGGGTAGATTTTTATGCAAGGAATTCAACAAAAAATATTTTAAGTTGATCCGGCTGTTGTAGCGTCTGTAAGACAGTTTCAAAGTTTTGACTGAAAAATGACCCTTATCGACATTGGACCACTGCTGATAGTGGTTACGTAAAAAATGTGAAAAATTTTACTTTTTTATTTACGTGATTTTCTTTCAGATTTTAGTCTAAATGGTTTTGTTTAGCAAAAATATTATGGTTTGATACCAATTTCATTGAAAAAACCCTTGTTTTTCGTAAATATAAGAAAATCAATTTTGGGTCGAAAATTCTCGTATTTGTTGGTACAAATACCGTTTTTCGGTGGCTGTCGCGCCCGGGACCTTATTAGTGATGAGCCCCGTCGCTAGGCCTATAAAACACTGTTAGTTATATGTAGATTTCTCCGAGATCTGACAAGATATGGCTTCGCGACTTATCGGAAACAATCGGTCTGCAGCCCGTTTTTCCTTCGCATACCAACTCTCTGTCCTCGGATACATATGTAGAAATATTAAACAATATTTCGTAATTCTGTCTGTCAGGCCATACAGTTAGCCGTAGGAAATAATATTTCCTGTATCTGTCTTTCCGCCATACAGTTGGCCGTCACTCGGAAATATTCAATAATATTTCTTATATCTGTCTTTATGCCATACAGTTGGCTACACTTGTAATAAACCTGACCTAACCGTGTATAAAGTGGTTGAGCCTTGGCTCACCGAACCGAAGCTACCAACTAATTTTTTTTTGAATCTAACCGAAATTAATAAACCATCTAATATAAGTTCTAATTCAGATACGCAAACTAAAATACTCTTACTGATCTCGATCGTACTGTTCCGAAATACACATTATAAAATAGATAATAACCTATAAGTATCTCTACGTAGATAAAAGGTTAGGATTATCCGTTTTGAATGAACTGAAAGGATTATTTTGTAAGAACGCGACGCGGTCGTAATGTTTCTTATCGATGTTTAATTAATATCAAAATCCTATTAAGTTATCGCAAGTTTCATTCTAAATGCAAATACTACCTAATGGCTTTTATCCTAGTTTACCAGGATATGTCTCTATACTAGATTATCTATTAAATGGCTCATGGTGTCGTTTTTTTCCTAATTTATAAATAAATAAATCACTATACTCTCACTCAATTACCATAGAAACGTCGAAGTTATTGGCTCGTGATAACGTCTATAGTCTATAACTCCCCCTCTATTGTGACGCACGTGGCAACCCTAATATTTCAGAAAACGTGTTGGAAATTCTATATTTACACATACAAAGATAATAATATACTTATAATTTTAACTCGGACTTGACTACAATACGTATAAAATTTATTGTTTAGAGTTTACATTTACTGGAATAACTAACCATAACAGAAACGTAAAATATCTGAAAGAAAAAGCACATTTACATAACATTTTGTTTTTAAATTTGCTTACTTTTGTTGGCTGCTTCTATATACAATTTATAGTTTGGAGAAAAACACATTATCAGATTGTTTCAGTGATTCGCCTCTGGATTGGTTATCTTGGTAGAAACTGTATTTATCTGCAAACCGAGAGTCTAATGATTTGAAAATAGGTCTACTTCCGAGTATGTGGTGTCTGTCGCTAACAGTACTTCACTTTTCTCGTTAGGAATTTATTTGACAAGTTTAAAAATGAATCTATGGAATGGAGGATTATGTCCGTGAGTAATGACATATCCTCGGTTTCCGCGCTAAAGGGGCCCCATCGGCCCGCCCCCTTTATGGCCATGAAAAACTTCCTTCTATACATTTTCTCTGGCGTTTCCTTTACTTTGATAAACAATCCGAAGCTAAATCTTGATATAGTCACGTAGTATGTTCCATTGCCTCGACAAATCGTCAGCATTCCGAAGAAAATGTAAATCCAAGGTATACCAAAACTTTAGGGATCACTTGCGTCTAAAGATTAAGTTGGAAGATATTAATAGTGGCACCTAATTCTTTTTAGGGGTCCTTGCGTCTAAAAGAATGTTGGTTATTAGTTTAAAGCTGATTATTGCAATTTATCCTCTGTGGAGTATAAAGATAATTTCTTGGTAATTGAAAATGTGAATTCCTCCTCGTAGAATGAAGACAAGTATGTTTAACCAATGGAACATTCCACGTGAACAGAACATATTAACCATGTGTCAATACATTCATAGATATCCAAAGCGTAGTGAATAAATCTACCTCACCAACTTCCTATGACCATGTGACTATATTTATACAATAATTAACGAGTTATCTGAGCAAAATAATTCGTGTAGATAACGGGAATACTTTATTTCAAATATCGTTGAAGCAAAATTTAACGTCCAAACGAAATCGCAATATTCAGGGGTGTATCCTGAATCGGTTGCGCATAATTAATAACCCGATTCACTTTCTCTCCCTCCCGTTCATATAAGTCAGAATGAATTATTTCGCAATCACAGCGCTCTCACCTAGAAGTTTCTTCCTTCAATCAAGTACAGGCGTAATTTCGACCCATTGAGGAATGACCCATCTGTACTTCTTGAAATTCTCTAGTTAGAACTAGTTATTTATATATAGAGAATATGCACGTAATTATGGATTTTTGTCCTCATGATTGAACGTCTCCTTGGCAAGAAGCGGGGCAAACCCAAACAATCAACCCACTTCATTCGCTCCCTCTCTTGCGTTCAAATGATTTGAATTACGTCTAATGGGGTTAAAATGGATTAGTTCTTGTCTTTTTCCACTCCATGATCCATCAGAAATCACGCCGAACTAATTCCGGGGGTCAACAACACAGACTTCGGACCAAACGTCATACCTAATGAGTTATTTCGGGCAGTTTCCTTTTTAGGAATAAAGCCTTACTTATAAACCCATTGTCGGACGTATATCATGGTCTTTATACTCCATGCTTGCTACCACCAAAACTGAACGATGCCATCGCAAGACGAGTCATGTTATTTCAATCCTAACTGCATTATTTATAATGAATCTAAAATATCGTCATAATTTTGTTACTCGAAATCAATATATATGGATTATTCTATCTGCCTTCACGCACTCCTGATGCTGAAGGCATCCCTACGATAACTCTTGTTTGTTCTAGTATAACTGATCCATCAGAAATCACGCCGAACTAATTCCGGGGGTCAACAACACAGACTTCGGACCAAACGTCATACCTAATGAGTTATTTCGGGCAGTTTCCTTTTTAGGAATAAAGCCTTACTTATAAACCCATTGTCGGACGTATATCATGGTCTTTATACTCCATGCTTGCTACCACCAAAACTGAACGATGCCATCGCAAGACGAGTCATGTTATTTCAATCCTAACTGCATTATTTATAATGAATCTTAAATATCGTCATAATTTTGGTACTCGAAATCAATATATATAGATTATTCTATCTCCCAGGGGTTGAACGACGCAAACTCAAAACAACCAAATCCGACTATATTTTAAATCCTCTTTCAAATGATTTGAATTATGCTTAATGAAATTAAATATGTATCTTTCCTAAGAAAATACTGCCTACTTCGATATTAACTGTAGATAAACTTGCTTTAGAAAAATTTTAGAACATTTAGAAACAGTTTAACAATACTATTATATAGACTAAAAGGTACTCATCCTGAAATCTTGTAGTGGCTTGAATCCGTAGCTCAGAAGGCCCTTCCTCCAGACTCTGCATAAGTGTGAATCTTGTTCCTCCAACTTCCCATTTGGCACATATCTCTTCTTCATTCTCTCGATGGTTATAAATACATTTAAAAGAATCCTAACTGTCTTTATTCCAATAATGAGATCCCGATTTAAATTCAAAAATGATTTTAAAACAATCGAAGCACAAGACTAAGTAACGCATCCCTAAATTTCGACTATAAACCAGACGTTAATTATTTCGCTCTATATTGACGCTTGTATGATGGCGTCATAACAGCTAAAATTTTGTTTATCTTTCGAAAACGCGGCAAAACGCGGGCATTTGTAATACTCCTATATTTTAATACTGACTTTTTGACACTATAACAGCGATGAATTTGGATGCTTTCGTAACTGATTGTCAAATACCGAAACAAATTGCTTTGGAAATTATATCTCAGATACCGTAAAAACGCGCGAAACAAACGAAACCAGCGTGGCCTATCGGTTGAAATCCCTTCAAAAAACTCACGAGTTAACGCTCCAACACCTATTTATAAACTTTTTTCATCGGAAATTCCTTCTCGAAGCTTCCCCCTCCACCAAAGATCTCATTGGTTAATTTCTATCATGTTTTCAAATCAGGCCTATCACGAGCCAACACCTATTTACGCGTCTATCTACCATGGGTGTAGTGAAACTTTTCTCCAATACGAATAATATTATTATTTTTTTGAATCGACGTCCTGTCGTCAGTGGCGCAGTCGTGACTCTCACAACACAAGTAATAAATTAATCTTAAATAGTTCTTTTGGAGATATTCGATATAATTATTATTTTATTTCTTATTTCTTGTAATAGGTTGGCAGGTTAAATTCATCACAGAAAGTAGGAGATCAATATATTTTAGATTCATTATAAATAATGCAGTTAGGATTGAAATAACATGACTCGTCTTGCGATGACATCGTTCAGTTTTGGTGGTAGCAAGCATGGAGTATAAAGACCATGATATACGTCCGACAATGGGTTTATAAGTAAGGCTTTATTCCTAAAAAGGAAACTGCCCGAAATAACTCATTAGGTATGACGTTTGGTCCGAAGTCTGTGTTCCGGATGGGAACACTTTTTTTATGCGGCTCAGTAGTCTTCGCTGGTGGGGCAGAGATCGCCACCAGAATTTGCTGTGAAGCTCGTAGTCCGTGGATATGCCAGAAATCAAACGCCGAAGTAGTGCTTTTATCGTATTAAAGTCGAAGAAAAAATCCGAAGCGAAGTCCAAGTCAGAAAGCAGTAGTCACAAAAATCCAAGAAAGCAGAGTCCAAAGTAGGTGAGCAGGGGTCAGAAAGAAAAGGCAGCAAGAAGATTGTCCAAATAGCGATTCTCGTACCAACGCGAGTGGCGTATCTGTGGTACTCGCTCAAAAAATGCATTTTATTTATACCAAATTCAAAATTTCACAAGATTGCGTCATAGCATGTTACAGAAACCAATGAGATTGCGTAATTCTGGGAAGGCGCCGCAGCGCTCCCAGCGGCCGAGCGGTGAACTACGTCATTCGCGGTTGCACAATTTCACCGCGCGGCAGATTTCATATGACAGATACAAATTAATTCATAAAAAATGCATTTTAGCTCCCAAGAGACTAATACTGTGTTATTTTGTAATAACAGACCTAGCAGATGATAATAACACAGTTATTTGGACGGGCTGGGTCATACAAGGCCCAAAAAACTAAAATTAAATTCGCCACAAACGGCTCAAATTTTCAAAAATTCATAAAAAATCAAAAACAGCATTTTTACAAGTTTTGCTATGACAAATGTAAATTGCGCATGCAAGCGCTCATTTTAACAGTAATTCCAAATATTTCAGGTAAATATTTACTGAGTTATAGGCATTCAAAAAAGCGCCAAAAACCAATTTTTTATTTCACTCTCAGGCGCGCCTATATCATTCCACATGTATAAAAATACATTTTCCAGACAGGCATTCAGTAAGGAATGCAATGACACTACATAAGTAGGAATTCGTCCACGGTAAGCCGCTCTGATTGTCGATAAAAAATTCGAGTTTTTAATATTCTCCACGGCGAGCCGTGTGCGCGAGCTTACCGCGACGTGGGCCCGAAAACAGGCGTCCACCGTTTCCAAATCGAGAAAAATACAAAATTTTTCTCACGGTCTTCCAGTACTCATTTATTTCATGATGACCATCTCCACGATGGCGCCCGGTGCAGGCCTTCGGGCCCCCGTGGAGGGTATCCCATATACGCATCTCAGACGGGGGCTCGGAATTTGAGTACTAGGCGTTAGAAGTTATAGCCGGTCAGGTAAGTTTGTAAAATCTCTGAATATTCAAAAAACATTTATTTGCCCGTCGGCGGATTCAACGGCGGAAAGAAAGAGACGAGACCCTCTGCAGCGAGACTCGTCTCCCGTGTTGGCGAATATTGCGTGCCACACTCATGCCCATTTAGTGTTGGCGAACATCGCGGGTACCGCGTGCCACACACATACTTTACTTTGGGGCGTTACATCGCGGAAGAATCCCTTCGGCTCAAACTTCTAACCTTTGTCCACGCACCAATAGGTGCCAAATAAAAATTATTTATTTCCATTTTATTCATAAAAATTCATAAAATTCCAATACATTTTTCTCATCAGAGATTCAACATAATGCACATGACAATATTGCATACAAAAAAGGGCGCCAAGCGCTGCTTCCTACATCAACATATTTTTAAAATATTTTCATAACATATACAAATTCCACACATATTTGTATCGACACTTGTAGCTGGAAATAACATCGGCGGCCAAACAGGCCGCATTTTTCATATTCATTTAACAAAGGGCCAATCTCAGGGCTAGTGCCCGGACGATGTTGTTCTACAGCTAGTTGGAAGTAGTATGCGCGCGCGGCCCCCCTCCAGTCGCGGCAGCAGCCGCTGGGCACTGACTTGCGCGCGCTCCGAGCGGCAACCCAATTTTCAGTAGCGGCATACACGCCTCGTCTCCAATGCAATTTTCTGTATGTAGCGGCTGATTTATTTTGGACACGCGCCGCTCATAGTGGTCATGTTATGTTCTCATTTTTTACATGGCTCAACCCTGTCCGTTCCAGTCTGTGTTGTTGACCCCCGGAATTAGTTCGGCGTGATTTCTGATGGATCAGTTATACTAGAACAAACAAGAGTTATCGTAGGGATGCCTTCAGCATCAGGAGTGCGTGAAGGCAGATAGAATAATCCATATATATTGATTTCGAGTAACAAAATTATGACGATATTTTAGATTCATTATAAATAATGCAGTTAGGATTGAAATAACATGACTCGTCTTGCGATGGCATCGTTCAGTTTTGGTGGAAGCAAGCATGGAGTATAAAGACCATGATATACGTCCGACAATGGGTTTATAAGTAAGGCTTTATTCCTAAAAAGGAAACTGCCCGAAATAACTCATTAGGTATGACGTTTGGTCCGAAGTCTGTGTTGTTGACCCCCGGAATTAGTTCGGCGTGATTTCTGATGGATCATGGAGTGGAGAAAGACAAGAACCAATCCATTTTAATCCCATTAGACGTAATTCAAATCATTTGAACGCAAGAGAGGGAGCGAATGAAGTGGGTTGATTGTTTTGGGTTTGCACCGCTTCTTGCCAAGGAGACGTTCAATCATGAGGACAAAAATCCATAATTACGTGCATATTCTCTATATATAAAGAACTAGTTCTAACTAGGGAATTTCAAGAAGTACAGATGGGTCATTCCTCAATGGGTCGAAATTACGCCTGTACTTGATTGAAGGAAGAAACTTCTAAGTGAGAGCGCTGTGATTTCGAAATAATTGATTCTGACTTATATGAACGGGAGGGAGAGAAAGTGAATCGGGTTATTAATTATGCGCAACCGATTCAGGATACACCCCTGAATATTGCGATTTCGTTCGGACGTTAAATTTTGCTTCAACGATATTTGAAATAAAGTATTCCCGTTATCTACACGAATTATTTTGCTCAGATAACTCGTTTAATTATTGTATAAATATAGTCACATGGTCATAGGAAGTTGGTGAGGTAGATTTATTCACTACGCTTTGGATATCTATGAATGTATTGACACATGGTTAATATATTCTGTTCACGTGGAATGTTCCATTGGTTAAACATACTTGTCTTCATTCTACGAGGAGGAATTCACATTTTCATTTACCAAGAAATTATCTTTATACTCCACAGAGGATAAATTGCAATAATCAGCTTTAAACTAATAACCAACATTCTTTTAGACGCAAGGACCCCTAAAAAGAATTAGGTGCCACTATTAATATCTTCCAACTTAATCTTTAGACGCAAGTGATCCCTAAAGTTTTGGTATACCTTGGATTTACATTTTACTTCGGAATGCTGACGATTTGTCGAGGCAATGGAACATACTACGTGGCTATATCAAGATTTAGCTTCGGGTTGTTTATCAAGGTAAAGGAAACGCCAGAGAAAATGTATAGAAGGAAGTTTTTCATGGCCATTAAAGGGGCGGGACGATGGGGCCCCTTTAGCGCGGAAACCGAGGATATGTCATTACCCACGGACATCAATCCTCCTTTCCATAGATTCAATTTATTTAAACTTGTTAAATAAATTCCTAACGAGAAAAGTGAAGTACTGTTAGCGACAGACACCACATACTCGGAAGTAGACCTATTTTCAAATTATTAGACTCTCGGTTTGCAGATAAATACAGTTTCTACCAAGATAACCAATCCAGAGGCGAATCACTGAAACAATCTGATTATGTGTTTTTCTCCAAACTATAAATTGTATATAGAAGCAGCCAACAAAAGTAAGCAAATTTAAAAACAAAATGATATGTAAATGTGCTTTTTCTTTCAGATATTTTACGTTTCTGTTATGGTTAGTTATTCCAGTAAATGGAAACTCTAAACAATAAATTTTATATGTATTGTAGTCAAGTCCGAGTTAAAATTATAAGTATATTATTATCTTTGTATGTGTAAATATAGAATTTCCAACACGTTTTCTGAAATATTAGGGTTGCCACGTGCGTCACAATAGAGGGGGAGTTATAGACTAAAGACGATATCACGAGCCAATAACTTCGACGTTTCTATAGTAATTGAGTGAGAGTATAGTGATTTATTTATTTATAAATTAGGAAAAAAACGACATCATGAGCCATTTAATAGATAATCTAGTATAGAGAGATATCCTGGTAAACTAGGATAAAAGCCATTAGGTAGTATTTGCATTTAGAATGAAACTTGCGATAACTTAATAGGATTTTGATATTAATTAAACATCGATAAGAAACATTACGACCGCATCGCGTTCTTACAAAATAATCCTTTCAGTTCATTCAAAACGGATAATTCTAACCTTTTATCTACGTAGAGATACTTATAGGTTATTATCTATTTTATAATGTGTATTTCGGAACAGTACGATCGAGATCAGTAAGAGTATTTTAGGTTGCGTATCTGAATTAGAACTTATATTAGATGGTTTATTAATTTCGGTTAGATTTAAAAAAAAATTTAGTTGGTAGCTTCGGTTCGGTGAGCCAAGGCTCAACCACCTTATACACGGTTAGGTCAGGTCTATCACAGTTGCGCCGTGACCAGGAGAGAAAACGTTGTAAAAGTTGGAAAATGGTTATAAACTTATTAGTGTTTCGCTCCCGTAATTGGGCCTCTTGGCCTGTGGAAACAAAAAAAAAATAATAATAAAAAAAAAAAATAAAAAAAATTATAATTTAAATTCGAAAAAATATTTGATATTCCTTCGTGTCCTGTATCTAGCCATGGAACAGCATTACGCGACATTCCACGGTCGAGTTTCAAAATGGCGGACTCAGCCGAAGTAGACACATTGTGTGAAATTCAAGTTCTAAACTCAGTTCTAATCACTTCTAGTTTGTTCTAAAAAGAATATGGTTTCTGAAATATAAACAGACATATTCTATCGAAGAAAGAATTTTGTGTGATGTTGGGCGATATATTGATTGAAACACAAATGTTTCTTTGGAATCTTTCTATGTTTATCGCGGATTCGATTGTGTCGAGTTATTTTGACAATTTTTTCGCATTCTTATGTAAGAATAATAAATTCATTAATGGTTGGAATATGGTTGTGCCATCTGGAAAATGTGCCGTAGGCATAATTTCAAAAAAAAAAGTTTAAAATTGAAGGAAAAAAAAACAGTGAATGACGCTGTATACTTGAATATTAAATATAGTACGTCGACATAAATAAATAGTTCACGTTAGTTATAATTGAAATCCAATAAAATTTATTTATTTGCATTTTTCATGTATGATCATACTACATATCTTAATTATTAGATATTGATTAAGAGACCTTTCGCTTTCTGACAGATAGAATAAATAAATTAGTTAGCTTTAAAGGAAACTCTTGGATTGAGAGAGAAATTGTTCTAGAAGCGCGGGAAGCACTGTTGCGAGGCCGTGTGTTTCAAAATGGCCGACAACCGATATTCGAATATTACAAATAATTTAAATAATTGTTCAATATAGATTTCAACATTATACTCGGTTATAATGTTGAGGAAAAAAAAAGCTTGTTCGAACAGAATACTGAAATACAGATATCGAGATAACTGTCAGCTTATTTATATGTGAGACTTAAGGGTATTTTCTGTAATTTAACTTTGAGCTGTTTGTAGATTTAAATATTATTCTGAAAAAAAAATCCATAAAGGATATTTAGATTACCGTGTGTTTTGTAGTTATAAATGGACCAGTTTCCTTGATATTCATGCACCATTTCACATTTTAAACGAAATATAAATTTTATAATCCTTAAAGACCAATATTAACCATTATGCTAGTATAAAGAAAAAACACAGAGGAATAGACTAGTACCAAAAATACCATTTCAAAAAGCATTTTTATATAAAGTATGTCCATACAAAAAAAAATAGAATTTTTAAGATAGTTAAATAAAATAATTTCCAAGTCAAGCTTAGATTGAATTATACAGATTTTGCTATAGTTAACTTTTAATTTCATATTATCTTTAGGTTGAATCGTTTCCTGTTAAAATTATTAACTCATAATTAGATTTTCCTATCTTTAAAAAAAAGTCTACATTGATCAGAAAGAAAATATTATATTAATTAACTCTGAATACACGAGTAAATATTAAATATATATAGTTTAATATGAGCATTTCCTGTAATTTCAAAGTTTAATATTGAAATTGCGCGTTACAGTTATTTATCAAAATATGTACATTCTTTACGTAATATAA
>JADDOH010014600.1:0-52354 GCA_016648135.1 Agrypnia vestita | reverse complement strand
TTTGTTCAGCAGAAATTGTAAATCCTCAATGTATCGTATCGTGTGCAGATTGTTCAGAATCTTACAATTATAACAAACCCTTGAGCAGCTTCTAGAAGAGCTTCATTGAATATTTTTTTCCGAGTGTTAGTGGAAAGAATACATCCCTGTTGACTTACATATTATTTTTAAAAAAGGGACATTTTGGAGAGATCTCATCAGTCGATTGACTTAAAAGAAAGTACATTGTTCAAGTTATTAAGATTAATCTTTTAAGTAAGTAGTAATTAAGGTAGCTGAGGTGGACTGGTGGACTTGTGGAGGTGGAGGTTGTATTATGACATTGATAAACCTTTCCAAAAGCGAAGAATACTAATTAAGGGTAGAATCTCCCACAAGGATGTAAGATGGGTGGAAAATTGTATGCAAGAAGATTATAATGCTTTACTTAAATGGTCTCATGATATGGGTTTAATTATTAATGCAAAAAAAACTAAAGTCATGCATGTAAGGTCACCTCATATAACTGTGAGTAATCAAATAAATATTATTTCCCATAATTTTGATTGCTTGCATTCCGGAATTAATGCATTGTGTAATTGTGAAAAAATTGAATTAGTTAATGAATACGTATATCTTGGTATTACCATAGATACATTTTTCAAATGGGATATTCAGGTAAATAAGGTATGTAAGAAGTTGAGAACTGTATTGGGATGTATGCACAAGATTAAATACTATGTTCCGATACAGACTATGAAAACTATATATCAATCTTTAGCGGAATCGGTAATATGGTATGGAATAACTAGCTGGGGTCTAACTTGCAAAACTAATATTAGAAAAATTCAAAATATTCAAAATTCGGCTATAAAATTAATAAATAAAGAAAGTGCTACTAAAGATATACAGGAACTCTTCAAGAAACAAGGCTCTATGCCAATTAATGCTATCTTGTGGTACAAACTAATTACATGATATCATGAAGATGGGACATATAAACATAGATTGATTCATAAACATAGTACCAGATTTACGGTTAAAGAAGGACTACGAATACCGAAGTTCATAAATAAATATGGACAAAGAACATTAAAATATGTCATACCAAAAATATTTAATAAAATCCCATGTCGTGTCAAAATGGATATTAATAAAAAAGGGCAAAATACAGAATTAATGAATATGTTATTATATAAAAGAGACTTATTTTGATTTTGGTAATATTTGTATTTTTTCTTGTATTGTTGTATAGTATTGTAGATTTGTATTTGAGTTTATAAGATCTATTGTAATTAATTAATATGAATGTATTTCTGGTAAATACAATTTATTTATATATATGTATTGATGCACCTACAGACAAATATCAATGTGATGTTTTGTGGGTCTGAGATGTAAAAAAAAAAAAAATTAATAAATAAAAAAAAAAAAATAAAAAAAAATCTATCATAATTATTTATTACCAGCTGTAACCCATCAAAAAATGACCATTAGCACTTTTATACGTCGATTCCTAATAAATAAGTATTCATTTATTTATATAACAAAAAAAAATAGAAAAAAGAGGAAACAACAGAAAAAGAAAGAAGAGAAAAGTAAAGAAAAAAGTTTTTATGAAAGAAATTACGGACAGATAGACAGACAATAAATTACTGGGATTACTTTCGTGAAAAGAAAAAACGTGCTCTTAGAATTTTACAACACCATTGAATTGACAGCGTGTTCACAAATCCAGCTTGAAATCTAATAAACTGTTCCAAGGCATTAAATATTTTTTTATAGACGGCGGATAATAGACTATCATTCATAGAAAAATACAATCAATTATATGATTTATTTCGTTATAAATGTTTTGTGCACACTGTATTTAATTATTTGTGGTGTTAAGTAACCAAATAAAATTCCAAACAAAAAGGGGCTGTCAGTTTTCTTCCGGCATGCTATTAATTATATGGAGGGGGAAAATATTAAATATTTTTTTAGGGATAAACCGACAAAATAATATTTTGACGTGAAATCGGTTCCTCATTCAAAATTATTATAACCAAGTACGAAGTTATGGACGGACATTGGAAATTATTATTATTTAGGGATTATTTAAACGGAGAATTTTTTTTAAATTCCTTAATTGTAGATAAAAGAATGTCATGTAATCTGCTGTCAGATTTCATTGTTTTATTATTTTAACAAATTAAATTATCAGAGAAAGTAAATAGAAGAGAACATTCCACCTGTCTCCAGTATACACGTCGTTTGTAGCACTTAGTTTTGCACATTCGAATATTCCGCATGTAGGTACCTACTCCACTCGCGCCTCTAGTCTGTGATATCACCCGCTGTCTGTTTCACTTTCTGTGACTTCATTTCTATGGTTTCGCTTCTGTCAATCTTGCCTTGCTCGTCCTTCGCATTTGCATATAAGAGGTACTGGGCTTCTCAAAATCACGTTTTCTAACAATTTCTTTTTTATCCCAAAACATTCAAGATTATTCAGAAAAAAACTTCGACTACATACACAAAATACACTAATTATTAAGGCAAAATGAAAATAGCAGAGCAATTTTTCATAGAATGCCCGTGATCGGCAATAATTAACTATCTTGCAATTAATACTTCAGTCATTCTCACTAACAATTCAAATGACATTTAAATCAAATTTTAGTAGATTTTAAAGATATATTTACACAACTTTACATGAACAAAATGTTAATTAAATTATTCAAGTTCGTGCAAAATGAAATTATTTTTTGAAGAATCGCAAAACGTTAGAAGTTCTTAAAAAAAATAGGTTTATGTCAATTATTTCTTAAATTAGTTTTTAAAGTCGTTATCCCGCTTAGAAATAAATGAAATTATTTTAATGTTTAGCTTCAGGCTTCGTAAGTTACCAAGATTTTTATAATTAATATTCTTATTGTAATTTTTTAATTAGATTTAAGAATCTTTTAAAATTATCTCTCTTCTAAAAGTTTACAATTCCTCTTCCTATTTTTTTTTGCAAGAAATTTCTCGTTTATTATCCGATATTCCAATCTTAATTAATTTTTTATTGAAAAAATATTTAAAATAAAATAGAAATCTACCCAAAAAAACAACTCTTTGAGCTTATTTCTTTAGGTACACATATTTAGATATCCCAAATTGGATTAAAAAAAACAATATATATTTTTCTTTGCATCGTTTACAATATGAGAAAATGTAATGTTTTCTCTCTACCAAAAATTATTAATTCTTTATAATTATATATTTTAATTTGGTATATAAAGTATTTTGTAAAAATACGTATCTGTAAAGGATCCATGGAATAATGGGATAAATCGCCACAATGCAATCGCAAAGATTACATAAGTTGAGATAAATTTCAATACTTTGTATATGTGTCGAAATATTTGTATGTTGATACAAAATACGTGGAAAAAGATATAACCACAATTCCATATCCACAACATTTAATTTGATAGCATATATGTACAAAAATTATCAAGAACCATTTATTCTGAAAGCAAACAGAAAAATTTAATTACCAATATTTATTACGTTTTAACTGCTGCGAGAGAGATTCTAATTCATATAGTTGATGGACTAAATATCTATGATAAGTGAAGTAATATTTGAAATTTGACGTACATCAAGTGATTACACGCGACAAGAATAAGCTGAGATTATGAAACCCTAGAATTGTAAAATGTATCTCAGGAATTGTGTAGAGTCGAAAATATCTGTCAGTACAGGCTGTAAGAAAACAATTCGAATATGAGATGCAAATATAAATTTTAGCTTGCTAATTACTCCGATCTTTCTTCTTCCTTACACTTCCCAACTCATTGACCAGATGGGATCGGCTCTTCTCGTTCTCAGGCTGTATCTTCTTCAGTTCTGGGTATCTCTTTCATTCAGGCCATTTCTCTGGAGTATTTTGGAACATTGAGTCATCCAGGAGTACGTTGGTCTTCATCTGGATGACTGTCATGAAGCTCCATGGACATTGCCTGCTTCACCGTGTGGTCTAGTGGTCTCCATCTAATGTGCCCATACCATGTTATCCGATACAATCGGTAAAATGGAGTCATACAGTCGAAGCAATAATTACCAAATACCGCCAGAATTTATTAGAAATATCTACTTAAATCGACTACCAGTCAGGAAAAAATTATAATCACAAAAATTTATGATGTAATATAATGATGGTGTGCTGTTAAAATGTCAGAAGGAATATGAAAGGAAGGAAAAATATCTTAATTTCAAATACGTCTTATTAAATACATATCAATTTTAAATAAGATGAAAATATATGAATATTATTTCGTTACAAAGAGTAGGTATATATTTATATGCACTATTACATAAATTAAAATAATAATCTATTGCTTAAGTATGATAAATATCCAATACTTGTCGTAAAATAAATTTAAATTATTTGACAGTGATAAGTTCAATTAAATAATCACAATCATCTTTAATAATCCTGTCAAAATTAAAATTCTGCTTCTTTTTTTGCTGTTCTACTTCAATCATATCAACACACGTGAAATTCAATTTAAAATAATGTATCAAAATCAGTAAAAGAGTGTAAGTAAATTATTTAACAATCAATTTAGATTATTTAAATATTAATGTATGTAATGTATAATGTAAAGTAGCTTGTTGGTGTGGTGGTTGGTGATCTGGTGGTAGGTGGTTCGAGCCCCATCCCAGGACACTAGAAAGTTAGTCTTATTTACATAGCACAAACGTTTGGCTTATTTTGAAACTAGCAAGAATATGGATGTGATAGGCATTCCATTTTCGCGTCTCTATTTAAAAAAAAGTGTTATTCCGAGCATAAAAAATTTGCGAATGGCTAATGCATTCACTTAGCAGATGTAGTGATTGCGAGGAATTTATTAGTAGTGGTTAGCACGTGAACAATCATATTATATTCTGACATCAATCTGGTTTAAATTTTCCTGGAAGACAAATGCTAAACTAAATTGTTTTCATGACTATACAATTAGTTTACAACTCAAAGTGATGGTTTTTCAATAATGGTTTAAAGTTAATTGAAGTTATACTCATATATAATTTAAAATGCAATGTTTTAAAGGTAACTTGTTTTATTTGGTAATATAAAGTCATAACCTCATAATAAATCAGATTGATATTTTTTATTTTTTATTTATTTTTTTATTTGTACGATGTTAGAGCTTTTACATTGAAGAATTATTAATCCATTAAAAAAATAATGCGATTAACATTGTAAATTTAAATATGTTTAGTAAAATAAAGATAGAGTAATTAAAATAAATTATAGAAGTCTCACAGAGACGAAGGTATGAATACGAGAAATGTATATGGAAGTCATTTTACGCTGGCCTAGGTCTTACAACCTGTATGAGATTTCTATAAGTAATCTTAATTAATTAATCAACCCTCTGGGGACAGCATTCAGTAACTGTATTCTCAGAACATACCTACATATCAAAGATAGGATAAGTAGTAATTAGAAGACAGGGTAAGTAATAATTAATTAATTCAGTGTCAAAAAAATCATTAGGTACACATTACAAAACTTACGAAAAAAAATGAAAAAGACTAGGCAAATATGATAAAAATTATCAAGGTCACAGATACAGAATCAAATTCGCTACCAACTTAATTCAATCTTTGTCTACGTAAGTTGCGTATAAAATTAAATCAAAAACATCTACAGGAAATGTGCCGTGCTACTACAAAGTGTAAATTGGCAATCTGACACTAAGTGTCCTGCGTAGTACGCACTGCGCAACACAATTTATGTTCTGTGCACCATGCACTGCCTTCCCCACAACTCTCCCCACCACAATATATACAAGTATTAACAAACGAATGTCAGTTTCTTCATGAAAATATTTTTTTTGGTGCGCCTGGTAAATATTTATTAATACATAAAAATTGGTCCCGACGCGAATCGCCGAGAACAGGGAATGAGAATTATGGGGTTGTGGAAGGATAACGAGAACTGGGAGCGGATGTAAAATAATTGTGGACTGTATTGAGGTGTGGAAAACAACACAGATGAAATGACCGCTTATCATCACTAAGAGAGTGTTCCTCCTTAAAGTGTGTTTCGCTACTTAGTCGACGAATTCGATACTCACACCACAGGTCTTTCAATCTGAGCACTCAATAAACTGTCGAGTCTGAAATTTGTCGGTTACTTCGAAAATTAATCAGGTAAGTGTTGCAACACGAAAAAACGCCACACCCGACAGGTGGATTTCGACTAGGTCTAGGCAAATTAGGATGAAGAAGGGGTGAAAGATGAGGGATCATGACGTGAATGTCAGATTGGTGGTCGAGCCCCTAAAAATGCAAATACTTAACAAATATATTAGTTAAAGTGTAAACGATATTATAGATAGTGTACACGATATTATAATTTCCATTTCGAGAGATTGATTATTCTGCATATATTTCTAATTTACTAATTTAATTTGTTTTTTATATCTTTTAATCAAACTATTGCTCAATAACTGTGGAAAGCGACGCGATGTGTGTGTATGAACCTTCATATAGATGTCTATATCAGATTGCTCGTAAATTATTCCAATCGGCAACTATAATTGACTCCACTGAAAACACGCAACTGATATCGGGTTCGATGACCGAAACAGTTGTACAACTCCGTAGGCGATCCCACAAGACAGTAGTTTCATAGAGTTTCGACTACAGGGAATAAAGTGAATAGTGATTTGAATGCAATAATTTCTAATGGGAACTTGTCAGCCGAGGCAAAACTAGCGTGACATTTTGCAGTCCTGGTACCAATATACCTATAATGTATATTTTTTAACTCTATTTCGAAGGGAGAAAAACTGCTAAAACAAAGTAAATGCTGCTCTGAATGCAACTATGGCCAATAAGAACCAGTGTCAACTCTGATGTACGAAAGTGAAGCCTGGAATTGGCAAAAAAGGAATGAAAGTTGACTGAATGCGGTGGAAATACGGTCACTAAGGCGCTTGCGTGAAAAACCTTTGTTCGATAGAGAATGAACAAATTAAAAGTTAATGTAATGCTGGCTGTAATTTGGTAAATAGAATAAAGAAAAGAGTGCTGAGATGGTTTGGTCATATAGAACGTATGAGCGAGGAAAGCATGGTTAAGAAAATAAATGAGGTGAGTGCTGAAGGTAACAGGAATAGAGGGCGTCAGCGAAAGACTGGCACAATGAGCATGTATGAGAAGTTATATGAATGTAGCCGAAGCAAAAGGGGTGTGCTAGGTTAGAGGAATATGGCTATCCTTCTATTCTTCTTCTATCCTTAATTCTATCCTCTCTTCCTACCCCTGCGGAGATACGGCGTGAAAATATAAATTGATTAAAATGAATTATAGAAATATCAAAGGGACGAAGCTGTTTATACGGACCTCCAGGACGTTTTCTTTAATTTCCGTGGTTTTTTGGTCGGAAAAAAATGATATAAAAAATAGTACTTACACAAAAATTATAAGTTAGATTCTTTCGTTTGAAGCAGTAAAAATTACATATGAGAGCGTCACCACATACAAATGTCAACTGAGAAGACGAAACGCGCGCCACCTACATAATTTATGTAAGTAAATCATTTTGGCACTCTTGTTGAGCCAGTATTATTGATGCGAATATTTAAACTTAGTTACATTAACTAATTTTCGTGTCTCAAGCACCCTCCTATACCTACGTGTTATAATCTATTCATTCTAATAATAATATAAGAAAAAACTATCACACACATTTATCCAGCACATAGGTATTTGACAGTTTATCTAGAGGTAGCAAAAACACAAACACAGTATTGTCGAGAGCGTGTTTCCTAACTTTAAAGGTATAGTTTCTTTGTTTAACTTATGATTTCATAGCTGTTTTACGCTAGTGTGCTCCATCAGTTCCACACGAACGTTGCCGTTGGTTTTAGAATGTCTCATAAAACACGCTAGTATATTTGCTAAATTATGATGTCGTCTGTAACAAGTTAACTAGCGAATCAGCTTCGTAGTTGTGCGACTAGACTTGCCAGTCTTCAACACATTATGGAACGTATTGATTTTTCAACAACGGATAGGTGATGAATGACTAACTGGTAAATACAATAGAATAGTAAGTGGTAATTGCATAAAAAAATTCTTCAATCACTGTTATTAACCTTTGAGCGGGCGCGCTGAATGTTTTACCATGAGCAGACGCACGGAGCATTTTTTACGTCAAGTAATGTATTATTATTACCCCCTATTCTCAGGATAAAAAGTTTGCTAAAATTGAAGATTGACATCCCAGCACGATATAGACGGGATGTACTTATTAATGTACGTGTTAAGTTTCTACAAGAAATGTCAATCTGTCAAATGTCTATAGTGGATATATTGATATTAATTTAATATTTAGACACTTTAAATGAAGAAAAATTAGATGTGTGCAAAAAAAAACAAACATCTACCCACTTTTATAATAATATTAGTGTTTATTTTATATAATATTCGTGCTGTCAAAATTGAATTATACAATGTTATTATACGACTGTAATTAAGAATGCGTAAATCAATAATAATAGCCCCGACGTGATATTTTATTGATCTTTTATTTGCTATAGTTACTAAATATAAAGAAAATTGTTATTCCATAATAATTAAAACTTTGATTGATTTATAAAGCCATAGTAGTACAGTGTAATGGTTTATCATACTGGGAGTTCGAGATTCGATTCCTGGGAGGTCATAATACATACATACATATGTGATTTCCTCAAGCCGGTGCATTTTTGTGATGTGTTTCAAAAAAGAAATTGGGCCTCATTGCATGTTATAAATTAAATACAAATATAATTAATAATAACACAAATATCATTAACTTTGTTTTCACCACTTACATATTCAAAATATCAACATGTTTCAGGGCCAATAGTCCCTTCGTTATGGTACACTATATACTTACAAATCAAAAATCGAAGTAAAGACAATCAAAATATTTAAAAAAAATATATGGAAAATAACTACTAATTAAGTACTAACATGAAAAGAAATTTAATGATTTTTTATTTTTTTATTTGTTAGTAGTAGTATACATTGTATTCTGACTAAGAGACCATCGTCCCTGAAACAAATTGTTATTTTTTTATATTTATAAGTGGTGAGAACAAAGTTAATTTTTATTAATTGTATTAATAATGGTACTACAAAATTATTTTGCTTTTGTTTGAAGAAGTGAATACAAATAAATTTAAATGTGTATAATAAATTTATTTAATACAGACCAAATCATCGTAATATAAAAGTAAAATAAATAAATAGTCGATTACAAAGAAGATATAATATACTTGTGAATTCATTAAGAAATAAAAAATAACTCCTATAATTGTTATAGGAATTATAAATAAGAATTAACAATTTAAAAACGTTCAATACTTGCATAAAAAATCGTAAGCTGTGAACTATATATCTTCTCATGGCAAAGTCTTCATACATAATAAACAGTCAAAATACTTAATTTGAAAACAATTCGTCGAACCAATTAACACAATCAATATTATTCTAAGCACATAATCTAATAATGGCGTAATTTGTATTCTCAGTAAAGTTTTATATAAAAACTATCAAATTCGTCGTAAAATCTATGACAGTGCACCCTTTCAAAGGTTGGCCTTTGATCAGATTTAATATGTTACAAGGTTCTATTTCAAATAAAATAATTTATCAATTTTTCTAGAATTAGGAAGTATTAATGTGTAGTTGAATTAAGAATACTTTGTTTGAGGGATTATTGTCCCGAGATAACAAATGATCCCCCAGACAATCAGTTAATTATTTTGTATAGCACAACTGCAAAGCTTTGTTTAAAAAGAGAAATAAATGACTTGTATTTCATGACATGTTTCATCTAATTTATAGACCAAACTACCAGTCATAAAATGTTAATAAAATTTTATGTACTATGAAAATGTGATATAACTTACAGACAACAAATTGTATTTCTCTGTAATGACTGTGGCAAAACCACTACTCAGCCTTCATAACATAAAAAGTTACATTTATGAAAATATTTTAAATTATATAATAGGTTTCAAATTTATGAAAATATTTCAACCTTTTTACAAAATATATTTATTTTAGTGTTCACGGCATTAACATGGCGAATGGAATTTCTTCTTGTAATAAAATGCCTTATTTTCCTTCAAAACGCGACTAAAAGCAGTAGAAATTGCATGCTTAAGATACACGATACACCATACAATGCACGATTATACTGATTTTTTAAAAATATTTTAAAAAACATTTACAATTGGAAAACGTTGCATTGGAACAGAAAAATTATTAACAATAAAAGAATGGCCTTCAAATCTCTCACAAATTAAAACAAAGCTCATAATATGAAATCTCACACATATATTTTTTAAAATAGATATGCGAACATGGAATACGTGTCGCATGAATCAAACATAATATCTGTCCGTCCATCCTTCGGTCTGTCCCTGTGACCTCGTGTAATGTTCATAATTGGCCGGAGATAGTGCTTGAACCCCGGGCCACCAAACACGAACCGGCCGATTGATGTGGCATGTGGCTACGGCCACCTCTCCGTAGACCGCCACAAAGATGCTATAAACATGTTCTAGGGCTTAGCAAAGAAGAGAACCATGGTTCCGTGTTTTTTTACAGATTACAGCTAGTATTCTTACTATTTTTAAACTAGTGTGGGGCTCGAACCACCGACTATCAGATAAGTCACTAGATGAACGTCATGACCACTTAACCAATAACACTACTACTCAAATATGACATGAGTGTAATTTAATATGACTAATCACTGTAGCCTTTTAATACCTGCTGCAGTGGATAAGAATAGTGCATTGACAATTCATTATCATTAAACTTCATTTCTTATCACTATTTAATGTACACAAACATTCATTTAATTTTCTTATATAGGTATATACCTAAATATTATTTTAACTGTGCTATTATATATACACTTTGTTACTATCCATGCATATGATTTTTTATATATATTACTTTATTTTCATTATTGCTTTTGTATTATACAATATATACTGTTCTTATTATCCACATTTTATATTTATATACTCAATTAATTAATTAATTAATTAATCTTATAGTCATATAGTATTTTGTTGTATATCTTTATTATTTTTTGTTCTCACTATATTGTTCAGCTGCTCATCTCGGCACAGGTTCTTCCTAGTGAGATGAGCGGCTCCATCTCTATGTCACGTAAAAAGATGAAGATAAATAAATAAATAAAATAAATAAATGCTATTTGAACGCGTTCCGATACAAGTTTTTAGACGATCTGTTAACAATTCTTTAAGCATAATTAAATACTTACCGACAGCAGAGACGATCGTTGTGTGCAAGAGGTAGCGACAAAACATGTGTGTTGTCTCACACATTCCAAGAATAAATCGGTACAATAATCCAAGAGAAACAAGTAGAGCATGTTTCATCTTCTACACGTCGTGCCGGTTCTTTTTACGACTTTTTTAAGCTACTGGAGAGAAGCTTATTGTGGTGGACCACATTGAGGAATGGATAGGATGATGAAGATCCTCCACGCATGGAACCGACCAAGATGAAAAAGCTACGGACATTTCTCTGGTGAAAGCTCTCAGGTCTACAGGATGCAAGAGGATAAGATTTATGAGGTCAACCCTAACCGTAAGGATCTACGTAGATCTAAGTAGACGAAATAGTATCCCGACTAGGAGCTAAGAAAGAGTAAGGCAGGAATACAGGACAGATCAATATACAAGTCTCATAGCTCGTAGAAAAAACTTTACAGGTAAATTCCTACCACGGTAATGAGTCGAAAATGTTCAAGCAAACATGACCTAATATGATTAGTTATGGAGATTTGAAATATCATTATTTCCTTTTTTTATTATTATTTCTGTCCTTTGAATTATTCATTATTTCTGAATGAATTTTTCACAATCTATATAAGTTATTGTAACTATAGTTAAACTTTTTGCAAAAAAATAACATTTTTTTTAAATAATTTTATTAAAATTTTTAATAAAATTTAAATATTTTTTTAAAAAATATGAAAATTTCGATATTGCATATCTCCATAAATATTGATATAAGGTCATGTTTGATTGAACATTTTCGACTCATTATCAATGCAGGAATCCACATGTAATGCTTTTGCTACTAGCTATGAGACATCCTGTATTATAGCTCACAATCTCCAATAATAATAATTTCGAATATTTGCCTAACTTCCTATCCAATAGCTGATCTCATTTCGTTTTCAAAATCAGTATGGTAGCTGATATAATTTCGAATTTAAAATTAGTATGATTTTAAAATTGTTGTTAGGTTAATAAAATAAAAACATTTTATAATATTTAAATTTAATGAAAATTAAAACTAATAAGAGCATCCATTAATTTATCGCATTTCATTGGTATTAATCATTAGTCAAAATATATATTCCTCTATGTGACAATTTCCGTCACGAAAGCTACCAGATAGCTCAAATAATGAGTTATAATAGAATAATGAGGTATAAGAAGCAAAATTGTCTGTTTAATTATGTCCATCAAGACGCTACTAGCGCTGTTCTCACGGCCTTAACTGGCGGCCTAAATATATATAATAAAAAAGTATGTAATTTTTGAAGGGTTATAAGCCTGTTTAATAAAAATGATTTGTACAAATCCGGAAAAAGCAATATTTACTATATGTTATAAAAAACTGTTGTGTTCATTAAGGAAAGATGCAAACACAAAATTTAACAACGTAATTTATTCATCGTGAAACATATTAGTAACAAATACTTGAACTCTTAGTATCCTGAATACTTCATACTGCATTCGTGCACGATATTTACAGTATTGCAAAAAGTGTATGCATTAACTAGTGGAACAAAAAACTGACTTGTTAACATTGGACTACGGATAAGCCCAAGGAGGCATTTTACATGTTTGTAATATAAGTTATCGTCCTGCATTATGATATGTTTACATAAAATTATTCATTTTCAGGATTGCAAACGTCGCAGTAAAAGTAATGAGTTAATTTTTAGTACCTCCTTGTAAATTCTGTGCCTACTTTAATTAATTTAAACCAACCTTTTAGATAAAATTTAAGTTACAGTATAACTTACAAATCAATTAGAATTTATGATTATACATTTAATTTGAAATTAATGATGCGATTACCAAATACATTATAGTTTATAAACTATATATATAACATATAATATACTAATTTGTTACTAATTTACTAGGTCTGACATATATGTATGTCTGACACCTTAAAAATTGAGAATAAGTGAATAATTTTAATGCAGTATTGAAGAAGATTTTATTAATGATTGATGAAGCACCAAATTCGGATAAGAATATTGTGCAATTAGCTTATAGATAACTAGGTACTTTCTTACACGGCATAATAATTTATGAGTACAAAAATTGGTGCATATTTGAGTATACATTTTTGTGTACAAAATGAACCGCTCAGATAAGCTTATAATTTTCACTAGAGGGAACGTTGGTCTATGGTATTTTTTATGGGTCTAAAAGCATCAGAAATTAATTTAAAAAATAATGCTTCTTTTTTGACAGAACATTAATGATTATATTTGATTTGAACCTTACCGAAATAAATACCTTTGGCGGGCAATTACAAGAGTAATTGAATCATCCCTCAAATTACTTCAAAGCTCCAGTAATTAATTTTTGGTCATTTGATTTGGCATGTTCGTCAAAGTACTGCTCCTCATAAAACATTCATCTCTCGGAGCATCACATCAAGTTCATAATTGACGGCATTAAAAACGAATTAGGCCGATTTCAATTTGTCGGCAGAATATTTCAGTTAAATTTAGAGTATCATAGATGGTAAACACAGTCATAAAGCCCTCACCAGGGCAAAAAGTTTACCTCTAGCGGCAAAAGGAATATTTAATGTATGTCCCGCATGAAATACCTGAAGTGTTCATTAAGCGAACGTTTAGCATAATACACATTTCAGCCGGTTTTCAGTATTCCGTCTCATTTTTCTTCCCGCTGTTTTTGGCCGATGGAAAGAGAGAAAAATGTTTTAATTAAGTGCTGCTGAATGCGGTAGTGGGTTTTGATATGATCCGCGTTTGTCAGTAAATTAATAAGTGTTTCTAAAGAAAAAATAATTAAGAGAGAGGTTCTTAAGCTTTATTTAGGAATGAGTTTATATTAAACGATTAATATATTAATAACTTACGTTTTTACTGTAATGTATAACAAATTAAGTAAAAAAAATTAAGATTTCTTTAAGGTACTTATTGGCCATCAAATTTAGATTCTGACGGAGAGAGTGAGAGCAAAGATCATGGCTGCCGAGATGAGGGGTTAGCGGAGTCACATTTATAGACAGAGTGAGAAGTGCTGACACTCAGTAATAGTATTGGGCACACACCTACTCCTACATATAGAATAATCTCTCTCATGAGGTGGCTGGGACATGTGCTAAGAATTCCAGAGGAACGAATACCAAGAAGAATCGTCTTGGCAACCCCGGAAGGAAGACGGCCGGTGAGTCACCCTAGACCAAGCTGGGAAAAGCAGCAAAAATGTGTATGAAAAAAGAATGGGTCTAGACTGGTTAACTTATGCGGAATCAGCACAAGACAGGGGAATATGGAAGCGCCATGTGGAGTTTTTGGGTCCCCGACCCTACTAGGACAAGCGAATGAAGATGATGATGATGATGTAGGTGCACTCACCTAAACTGAATATTGAAAAAATACCTTCAAAATAGAGTTTAAAATTGACCAATTTATGCATATTCTCACAAAATATGCAAATAAAATCTTAAAAAAAAATATTTTGTCGGAAGTTGGAATATCAAGCAGTTGACTAACGGTAAGATGTCTCGTCGGGCAGTTGGCGTATCGAACGAACGGCTGTCGGGAAAACGGCTGCCAGCCAATCGGCTGTCAGGCAAACGGCTGTCAGGCAATCGGCTGTCGGGCAAACGACTGTCAGGAAGTTGACCCAAAACCTGTGCACATATAAATATTTAACCCTGACCATTCTATAATATAAAATATCTGCACGCAGTAATGTTGTCAACTCGCGTTACCGTAAGAAGTTTCAGACTTTTAAGTATTTTAAATGCGAAATGCTTTTAATAGCCATTAAAAGTGACAAAAAGATAAATTTTATAATCCTGTTTAAATATTTTTATCTCTATGTATTTCTTTTTAAATTATTAATACTCTGTAAAATATGAAATAAATTTTGAACGGAAAATATATTTTTGCGCATAAGATAGAAAAATCCTCGCGACGCTCCTGTAGGTACTAGCCAAACTAAACTATAGTAGTAATAAATAAATCTCAACGTGAGTGAATTAGAAAATATTATTTATTGTATTTACGATTATTTTAATTTTAGAATAATCCTGTTGTACCACAAAGTAACTGTCATATCAATCAATTTTGAAAAATTATAAAGGCAAAACATCCATGTGTCAGAAATCGATTATTATATGATGCATGCGGGCCCTCGTATCGGCTTTAAAGCGTGTTATCACGGTATCCGTGAACAAATTTCAGTTCGGCCGTTGCAAAAGCGACAATTACCTGAAAACACACACATTAAATGCATGAAACTCTTTCCTATCGCCACCATTACGCTCGCAGTGCGCGCAGCGGCCGCCGCGGCGCCGCCGTAGCTCAATTTGCGCGGGGAAATAATTAAAGCCGCGGATTGGCATTCAGAAAAGTGCTCCTTATTTCCATTTAATTACGGGCGGAATGTCGAAGGGAAAATTTCCGTATTTGCCATTTCGCGTCGGAGAGAGGGAGAGGCCCGCCGACACCCCGCTCCGTGATTCGAAAAATCCCGCATAAACGGAATTTCATAATTGCTTATTTCGAATTCACACTGCGAATTCGGGCCGTCGGATGTGCTGTGTTTAATGACACTGCAAGGGCTATTATCGCGCGGCAATTAAAATGTTAGCCTTCCTTGTATCGCCCGCTGGCAGGACGGTGTGTTTTAAGCGACGGGTTAAATGAAATGTGCGTTGCGGATATAATAGTGGAATTAGTTCGCTAATGAGGGGACGTGCTAATGATTCTAGTCGTCGGTTCTGCACGGAGACACGCTCTGCGAATTATTAGTAGCGTTGTCGGATGTGTTTATCATTTTATTGCGATGTTGCAATTTCAGAACGTAGTTGTATCTAGAGTCGCCAATTCATTCTATAATTCATTCCGGTCCATTTTTAATTAAGTAATCGACAATATAGTAGTCTGAAAGATACATGAGAAATACTCGTAAGTTAAATATGGTAAAATATTTAAAAAAAAATACTTACATAATTAACTACATCCTGCGTTCAACGCTACAATCGGGTATGTTTAATTGCATAGTTTCAGTCGTCGGCTATGCTGATGGAATACGACAGAATAATTTATTTTGTATATTCATGTTAATATAATTTTTTTAAGATTTGCCGACAAATAGATGCAGCTGTGGCATAAACTATTGTAAAACCAGAAAATTATATTTAATTATTACGTTTTTGCTAATCTATTAGCACAAATTATACACCAAATCTTTAAATTTTACACTTTCAAAGCAAAATCAATGCCATTTCATGTTCAGTCTTTCGATATGGCGCATTCATCTTTCCATGTTTTACACTTCTTATGTACCTGTTGACCAATGTCTGGGGCAACGCACCAACCATATTCTTTGACTTGACAAGAAGATAGATGTTGGTAATCGTTCCTCTGGCATTTGGAAGACGTGTCCAATCCTTAGTATTTTAATTGAATTCTTTCTGTATGTAGAAGTGGCCTCATTTATAAATTAAAATCTATAGTATCTTACACGTTGAAATATTTATTTTACGTTTTCTAGTACTGGGAAAATAATAAATTTTAGGATATTACAGTTGCCGGCAAACTTCTTGAAATTTTTTGGCCTAGTGGGGGAATGCGCAGAAGACAAAATTTGGGTCTCGTTGGTGGAATGGTACATGCGCAAACTTACCCCCACTACGCCGTAAAATTTCAAGATGTTTGCCAGCTACTGTACTAATGGGTTATATGTAGTTAATATGTATACACAGAATTGTCTAATGTACAAAGGTGTAAATATGTATGATGAGATGCCGGAAATCATGAAGAATATAAATAAAATGACTGATTTTAAAAACAAATGATATAATTATTGTAAAAATAGTATATAATTGTAGAACGTAAGATGTTTTATATATTATATTATATATTATATTATATATTATATTATATATATTACTGATTGTACCACAAATAAGATTGTATTATAGATTTTATAATATTACAGAATCTGTCAATGTTAATATGTACATTATTATGGATAATATATTAGTAATATGATATATTGTAGAATGGAAAGTGTAAAATACTAGTTAATATACAGGAGTGTCGTATTAACCAACTTAAGAAATAAAATAAAAACATTATTTTATATAAACCCCCTTATATACAGGATAATAACATCGTTATAATATCCTTAGACAAAATACTTATTAAAGTACGCGTGAAGTTTATATGAGAAACGTCGAGACATCTGTCAAATAATTACAGTATTTCTACCATTATACAGAGATTAATTAAATATTTGGACACTGGATGAAGAAAATTTTTATATAAGTGAAATAAACTTATTTATACCAACTTTAATAATAATATTAATAACTTCTTCTTCAAATATAAATTATAATATTAATACTCCGACGTTAAAATTTACGAAGTGTGCAATGTTATATATAATAGTGGCCATGACATAATTGTTAAGTTAACACAAACCAATGAAAATAGACTGGATTGACCCAATTATTATTAAGTACTCCAATACACAAGAATTCTAATAATTTTGCTTGTCACAAATGTCATAGGTCATTCGTGACGTTCGTTGGTTGCTGGAAGTCGATTGCAGTCGTAAGGCCTGATCCAATTACATTCTATTTCATTTTACCTCAGCAGAATAATTTTTCATAGGTTACCTTCTGTTAGCCAGCTGTGTAATTTTATAAGAATATAAAATAAACAAAAATTTTAAAAATGAAAGCGTGTCTTGAAATTACTGGAATTGGACTAGGCTGTGGGAAATCAGATCACTGACGATTGGCTTCAATTATATTATTAGCTGTAACCCGTCAAAAATGATGGTACTTTTACAAGCCGGCTTCTAAAGAATAATTATTTACTTATTTATAGCCGAAACCCGGCTTTAAATAAGTAAATAATTATAATGATAAAGGAATTTTATCAATATATTTGAACGTTTTTTGTATTTCCCCTGCCCGCAGTTAATGGAACTATTTTACCTTGGCGATTGTGCTAAGCGGAACATCTCATGAAATAGTATAAATATTCTGCCGAATTATTTAACATATACACTAGAATACGCCTGAAAATTATTACTTTCAAGTATTGAACCCTTTTGTAGACCGATTTATATTTTTAACAATGTTTGTTCAATTCATTTTTCTTTTTTGTTAGATTTTATTTCTTTAGGCGCGTTGTAGGTGAAATTTTAGTTATGCAACGAAAAATTATCCACACCATGAAGTCGTGACTTGATATGATTTAACCAAATTAATTCTTATCAGTGACATCATTTATGAGAATTGATATAAGTTAAAATGCTGTTTTGAAAATTGCGTACGCTTCGGGCGCTATTGATGTGTTAGTATGGTGAATTTTATGCTTACTGTTACATTTTCCGTTTTTTATGTAAGCTAAATGCAATTCAGTACGTGGATACTGTATGTAAGATTTTTTATCCGTTGATGCAGAACTGTCATTAAAGACAATATAAGTTGTATACCTTGATTTGGAACATAGCTAGCCCATAATTTCTAATGCTCGTACATAAGTATATGCACGCATTTTTTTATTTTTTTAAACACACTTTCAAAATGTAGTCCTGTGTTACTTAATAATCGTAACACATTAATGTTTTATTTACGCATTTTGCTGTATTTATTAATTACTTGTCTGTAATTGCGTTGTCTGTCTGTCTCGTAACTGCCTGGAATTCATGGCTAAAAAACGAAATTACACGGCTGGAGAGTGATTGGAATCTCCGACGCGCGGACGGCAATGGGGAAACTAATCGACATAACCACCACCGCTTCCCCATGGCCCGTCAAAAATATATATACTACACATTGTAAGAGCAGGGCTTAGCTAAGATGCGAACCATTAATTTACGCCTCCAACTTTCGACGTTTGACAGGCTTTCTTTTCCGCGATTTTTCACGGGTGTACGGTTAGTTATCACATATTTTCGCTGTATAACTTTGCCTTCGAATTGTTGATGCACTGTAAAATATTAAATAATATTAATAAATTACCCAATATTAGTTCTAAAATTTGATAAGAAAGTGAACGGTTAATTGTGGTGTAATTGACAACTCATTCTCCCGCCAAAATAAAGGGTATCGAATTTACAATTTTTCTGAGAATATTTCCTTCATAATTAAATTAATATTTAGACGAATCACTTTGTACAAAAACGCACAAAAAAATAGATGAAATATGATGTATATCTTTTTAGGATAAAAAAATATTTTCAATTTTTTCAAATCTATTTGAGGCACAATAAATAAAATAACTAATAAATATAATGAAATGACTCTTTGTTTTAACCACATATTCGTTGTAAAAATTCAACATGTTTCGGAAGCAATGCTATCTTTTTTAGGACAATGAATGTACCTACTGCAGTACATTCCGTACATTACAATGAGTGCACTGATAACATTAATTGTCCTGAAGAAGGGAGTATCACTCCCAAAACACGTTGAAATTTTACAAAAAAATTTAAGCGTTGTTAAAATGTTTTGATTATTTTATTAAAAAGGATTTTTTATACGTTTGTTTTTTAAATGATGAATGCACTTTTATAATATATTTAATATTACTAATTATAGTATAAATTATAAAGTATACGCAAACTCCATTAACTCTAAAATTTATGTGAACGTGTAGAAAAACGGAACACAATTTGTTCGTAATTATTAATTTATTGTAAATACATGAATAATGTACGAAATTCCTGTTGTACGTAAATCCACATTAAAAAATCTAGCCAAAATAAAGATAATGATCATAAATGTGAATTAAAAAATGTTGTTTACCATATTATTTTAGTTTATCAAATATAGTATATCAAACATAATAATTTTGTTGTCTGTCCGTCCGTCTGTATGTCTGTCCATCCGTCCGTGATTTCATGTAATGTCTACTACAAATATACACTAAGGATTGGCAAAGACGCGCTTTAATTTAAAATGTACTGAATTATAGATTTCATGTATCTACGACCCCTTACAAAATCATGTTTCTTATAAATTAATAGTTAATTTCGATTTTTTAACCGTGAATTCTACACAAAGATACGGGAACAGACAGATATACGGACGGACGTACAGATGGACAGACAACGAAACTATTATAATCGGGATAGTATTTATCTCTAATAATCTCAAGGGCCCAAAACTCGACAAGGTGCATTCCTTAAATTTACTTTATATTAATATCTTACGATACTTTGCCTCGTTGAAGGGGCTCTCCATGAAGTGATTACCCTTGTGAGACACTATGTCCCTCTGTGAGACGTGCTCACAAACTGTCAACCGAAACCGGCGTCCGGCTTTGAAAGCTTCATAACAACTCGAGTTGCAGCCGATCGTAAAAACAGGCGCTGGGAAGTAATCCGGGCGGACACAATCGTTAACTTCCAAACGACTTCCTCCGCTTCGACTCCGTTCCCCGACTTGTTCCTAAATCACGCTCCCCGAGTTGGGGATAGTGCCGCGGAAGTTTAATAGGTGTCTGCGTCGGAAAAACTTGTGTCGAGATAACGACGCGTGATGCTGGAACATCCGCCGGTTAAAGCCATGTATTCACTAGGGGACAAATCGCGAAACATTCCGCTCGACATGTCGCATCAACATCTACGCTCATGTTTCGGGGACAATGACGCGGTCATTTGACGTGTACACACCGGGACTCACATATCTTGTCGCGGAAATGTCATCCAATGAGGTTATGGATGACAGCTGCGGTATCTCATTTGGCGAAAACGGGGTTCCGCGCAATTCGAAATGTTTTTTTGGGTCGCAATTTCAAATTAACGAGGTTTTACTGTAGTAAATTGAATATTATTAAAAACAAGGTCCTTTTTGCAAATAATTATTGTTTTCCAGACGTCGCGGAAATATATCGCCCTATGAGGTTATGATGATAGCCGCGTATCTGTTTATGTTAATGAGTTTATCGAAAAGTAAGAGGAGAAAAAAGAGGAGAATGCGAAATTATTTACTGCAAAGAGAAAGAAGGACGGACATTCTATGCGATCTTCGATCGATACAGCTCGATGAGTTCGAGAACGATTTCGTTTGCCCCGCATTGTCATCTTGACAGATACAGCGCATGCGTATTCACTTGTAAACATACCACGTGGTACTAACGCTCCGCGGAATGTTGCAGTGAGTACGCTCGGGTACCGTGCGCATGGCAACGTTGCCACGGCACGTAGAAATGCCGCGCTATGTTGTGCGCGAGGTCGCGGAACAGTGCACGACGTTGCAACGTCACGTAGACTCTATGCCGCGCGTGCTGTTGAGGGACAATTTGTCCCCTAGTGAATACATGGCTTAATCGACACGACGCGGCGTAATTGATTGCCGGTAATCGTGTGACAAAACTTCCAGCCGCGCGTTCCGTGAAACCTGGACAGAGCGTCACAGAAGGATATTATTACTATTCAATTAAGATAGATTATACAAGTCTCAAGTCTACAAGAAACGACGCTGTTTATATAAGGGATGTATGTGGAAGTCTTTTATACCATGAGCCAGGGCTAACAATCTGTATGAGCTGGCTTAAGTGATCGCTCAAGTAATGTTCGCCGATTATATCGTAAAAACATCCACAGGTTATCAAATTTATAAAAAATATTGAGTATTTTATTTGTATATATCTACTTTTATTTGAGTATTTACACCAACATGTTTCAGAAATTCCATCATCAGGGTGTTGTGTTGTTGGGTGTTGTTGTTCCCTGATGATGAAATGGTAATTTCTGAAACATGTTGGTGTAAATACTCAAATAAAAGTAGATATATAAAAATAAAATAATCAATATTTTTTTTAAATGTCAATCTACAATGTTGCTCAATCAATTGAAATTTTTTTTAAAGTTGCATATATATTCCAAATTGAAATCATAAAGGTATATTTGAAATTTTTATAAGCCAGCTAATACATATTTCTCGTGTAAATAGCTTCGTATCTGTGAGACTTCTATAATTCATGAATAATATTCCCGCAGTAGACAAGATATTCTCAGAACATACATATAAAAGTATTATTAAAGATATTACTACTATTTATTTATTTTAATCCAAAGGGCGCTGTAAGAACCATATAATTCCTCTACAGGGGTAGATACTATTTAGTTCCGTGATTTAATTATTTAATATTACTGTCGACAGGAGAATATAGAGGATAATACAATTAATTTGAACGTATGTATGTGACAGGAAAAACGTTATTTTATTTCAAACATTAATTTAGGTGACTTGAAATCAATTTGTTAATAGTAATTTGTTTATGGTTTACTTAAAAACTATTTGTTTATGGTGCAAAATAACATAGATCTTTGGATAACTCATCACATGAATACTAAAAATGAATAAATCACTAAGGGTCAAGAATATATTTTTTAAGATAAGTATACAGATTAGTACCTGCTATACGCGTTCGCAAATACATTAAACACTACACCGAAGTTCTGTTTGTGTTAATTTACTAGTTATATAGGAATGCACATCACATAAGTATTAAGTGCCGCGTCATTATTTTTTACAAATAGGTACTAGACGACATGAGTATTTTATAGCTTTTATTATTAAAATTACTATTTTATTTGCAAGAACACATTATTATTGTAAAGTTGCATTTTTTCAGAACAAAGTTCTGTGAAATTTAAAACCAAATGTATTAATCAATTAGAAAAAAATGGAGTAAAAATTAAATCAATGAAATTAAACGGTTAATTCTGGCGTCATCTACCGGAAGTTACACAATGTAATTTGTGTCTACCATACCAGAAAATGTAGATTGCTCTATAAATGAACAATATATGTTAATCAATTAATAAATGAGACTTACAGATAAGATCGATATATTGGCGGAAAAGTACCAACCTGATGTGGTGTAAATTAGTAGCATACCTGCCCGGAATGCTTTGTGATCTGGGTTCGAATCTCGGTAGCAGCCAAAATATTTGTT
Source organism: Agrypnia vestita (assembly GCA_016648135.1). Classification (NCBI taxonomy): domain Eukaryota; kingdom Metazoa; phylum Arthropoda; class Insecta; order Trichoptera; family Phryganeidae; genus Agrypnia; species Agrypnia vestita. The sequence goes on along the minus strand of JADDOH010014600.1, from coordinate 29,073 downwards.
CAATAATTTGATTTTTTCTGAACGTCTTTCTAATTGATATAAATTTGGTTTTAAAATGACTTATTCACGTAAGATACCAGCGTGTAGTAGTATTGGAAATTTTAATGAAAAGGTGTGTAAAATAGCACATAAAGAGCGAAAAAGACTATATTTACTTTTTTCCTTGTATCTTAAAATGAACATTCTGGCACTTAGTGCTTTATCATTTCCAATATTCATATGTCCGAAATATTTTCTATTTTTTATTATTTTAATTTCTTACTTTTATTTATCCAAACCTTAACATCTACATATGCAATTCTGTCCACCCAGATTATTTTGAGAATTCTTCTATAGAGAGAAATCATCTCGATGGCTTCAAGTCGCCTTATCGATTCTTCAGAAAGCTTCCATTCCATAAAACAATTTCGAAAATACTTAAGAGAGCATCTTACCAATCGCTTACGCAGCCATTCTTTCTTAATGTAAATTAAAAATCAATTAATCAAAGTTTTAAATCATCAAGTGTCTTTGTAAATAACTCGGCACTAGAGTGCCATCTGTAGATAATCGTCTACAATATTTTTCAAATAAAAACTTGTCAGGGAAGTAGCGATGGTTGAACCGTTATTTTAATCGATTGCACAGGTAATCGTGATTTAATTGATGCCTATTACAGATGGTTGCCATCAAATCGCGGAAAATCACTTAACAAACGTCGATACAATCAGATGAAAATCTCAAATAACGGTTATCGTGTAACCGGTTAAAATACCACCACTACGGAGAAGATTCAAAGCGTGGAAATAAAATCACGGACAAGCTGAAATACGAAGCGAATCTCGACTTGTTTAACGTAAGCATAAGATGAGCTTGCTTTTGAGTGTAAGATGAGATTAAATCCGATGTGTACACTACTTTAAGCCTTGCTTACAATAATTAAACCTATCTCTGGCGCGTTTATAAAACGATATTTTATTAAACTTTTTTAAAAACATGACTTGATTAACCGGTGAGACTTCGGTACGGGCGGAGGAGAACGGCACATAATCGAAGGTTCCAGAACGGTCTGGAATAGTCTGGAAGAAAATGATATGAAAAAATGCGCCAGAAGTTTCTAGAATTCGTGCGGCAAGCAAAAGCACTCGCGTGACGCGGCGAGGAAACTGCACTAACTACTTCACTGTATCTGGGGTGCGTTATTAAAACAATTTATTCAACACATAAATAAAATCACAAGTAAATAAAAATACAACCAAAAGCAAAGAAAAAAAAATAACAAAACATAAACATCAGTAAAGCAAAATAAAACAAAATATAAAGATACAACGAAATACACATGTATCACGAAAAATTTAAAATGATATAAATAAAATAAAAATATCTGTATGCGTAAAAATATAAATAAAGTACCGTTGCACCGTGGAGACAGCTTTAAGAAAATGCAAACACTCCCAAATGGAAAAATAGAAAATAAAAGGATATCCCAAAACAAAAAATGTTAGAAATTGTTGTCAAGCCACGATTTTATTGTATTGATATTCTCGTTTGCTGATTTGTGAACTTTTCCCCATGAAGGATAATTTGTTAACAGTGCGGTGTCGTCTGCGTGAAATGCTAGTTCACCATTGATTTTGTTGAGATGTATCGTTTACGTGAGTGAGAAATGGTAGAGGTCTGGAGACCGTACCTTGGGGGACTCCAAATTCACCTATTGGTGGATTACTTAGAGATTTATTTGATCTGACTGTCTGAGGTCTGTTGGTGAGTGGCTTTTTACCCGTTTGGGGCTGTGTGGTCAATCCCGTTTTCTTTTCGTTCTGATACGAGTTGTTCGTGGGAGATACTGTCGAGTACTTCCCTCGAATTGATGAAGATACCTATGCAATTACTTGATTTGTTCAATTTACTTTGTATGATGGTGAATATTTTGCGGTTGCGCTTGTGTGCATTTTCCCCGAATGAACCAATTGGATTCTCATTTATTGTAGAATTGACTTTTGTGATTGTGACTTTTTGACTGCTTATTTTTTTTTTGATTTTTGATATATAATATGAATAGTATATTACCTAATTCTCATTTTATATTAAATTATTTTTGATATATAAGATGAATATTATTAAAGATTTTTGATATATAAGATGGATAGTATATTACCTAATTCTCATTTTATATTAAATGAGATTACACTACCTATATGATTATAAGTGATTATCCCTCACCACACACAAGAATGATAATTCTTTTTTAATATGTTTCATCAATACCACTGCAAGAAAATCCGCACATTATCAATTTTTTTTTAAAGTAATACGTATTGTGCTCTAAATCAGTTTCTTATATAAATTCTAATAGACTATGCTAAATACATCTATGGTCCTTTCCCATGACAAAGTATACATAGATTTCGTAGCTGATAATGATTTGTCTACATTTAAAAATTGGAAGAGTGAGCAATATTCTTTATAATGTGTAGGTGTAAGACATTTTCCGAATTATATAATGAATACACTAGAATACGCCTGAAAATTTCTGTGTTCAATATTTAATTTATTTTAATATAAATATTATTTATTTATTATAAATACATATTATAAATATACTTATTTATTATAACTACCAGGATAGGTTTTATACAATATTTTTATAAATAATATGTTCTAAGAACACAATATAATGTTACTAGTTATATATTTTTTAAATATTTGTATTCAGAATGTAAAGATACAGAAAGTATTAATTTGTTGTATAATGTTTGGGTGTAGACACAAGAACACTTCATATCCCAAATAAAATACTTCATACAGAGCCATTGAAAGCTGTTACATAAAAAGAAGCAAGATTCTAGTAGTTAGCGAGAAGATATGTAATTAGTAAGATTTTCGACAACGATGAATTGTAACATTGCCCACATGTCTCTTTTATACTTTAATTCTTTTAGTTCTTCTTTTATACTTAATACTTTAATACCTTAATTCTTTTTATACTTTTATTCTTTAGTTCTTCTTTTATACTTATTAGTGTTTTGAGATAAATAACTTTCAACATAATTATGCCACGGGTTAAAAGAGTATTGATGGACAACTTATTTAATATTTGGATACTACATGGGCGAAGATAAAAAGTCGATCACGAATATATCCAAAAAAAAACGTATCAATGCGTATTTTCAAGAAATTTTTTATCTTCTCTTTTGTATGAAGGTAAGAATTATAAAAGAGCACAAATGGGCCTCGAATCTAGTTCAACGCCTCAAGGGTGGTTTTGTGGACATTCTAGGTACCTCCCTGGAGGCCTAGATTAGGCAGGCAACCACGATGTACCCCTTTGCTTGAGGAACTCCACAGAAATGCTGGGGTGACTCATTTAATCCCATAAATATGCACATTAAATGTGTATACACAACAAATTAAATAGAGATGCCATTAAGGATCTGCAGGGTGGTGAAATCTGTTTGTGCGACGGGGGAATAAACAGGTATACAGCACTAGAGTATGTTTGGAAGTAAAATGGTATGCAGTTGCTTAACTTGTTGGTATAGATCTAGATAGAGATCTAGACTGGAGAATTGAGGGTTTTTAACCTCATTCCGGGAAACCAGTAAGTTTGTTTTATTTTCATATCACAAGTTATTGATGATGTACAATAGTGACCTCTATGGAGAGGTCTATAGAGAAAACATAAAAAGCCGCAGCTATATCAGAATGCTTGAAGTATGTGATCTTAAAAATAAACAAATGAGTATCCACGAATATCTACGAATTTAAAAAACGTGCATCAACCCCATTACGGCTAACAATAAAGAGTCCAGAGCTATCAATCTCCCAACCAAAAACCTCCTTCAAACCAGCGAGATGAAAATATTGAGGAAGATCGCTGGCAAAACCCTCTGAAATCGAATTTGCAACAGAGAGATCTGAAAAATATGCGAAGCCGAGGACGTTGTAAGATGGCGAAGATAGAGAAGAATGTTCTGGAACGATCATATGAGCAGAATGACAATGGAGCATGACAATGACAGCAAAAGTAGCATGAGATCAAGCACTCTAGGGAAACAGAACTCCAGGCACCTAAAAGATGGAGGGACAGCTGGCAGTCTAACTCCCAAGAGGACAATGTAGCGGCCACAAAAGGTCAACAGGCCTAAACAAAGATGAAGAAGCATAAGTTACGGATCCCCAACGGAGCTGTTATATGTTGCCTTTATATAATGAAAGAGGTGCCCCACCTTAATCATAACTGATACTTTGACTGGATCTGAGAAGGCATGGTCCTCCTCGGTCACTTGATCACTAAAATGAATCAGAAACTGCATTGTTGTAATAAAGTAACCTAAACGTTTAACGTATCGTATCATTACGGCATATCGGTATAAGTTAAGTTAAGATTGCAAAAGCTTAGAATATTGTTATGACCCCTATCTCTATTAAATATATGCAAATATGACGAAGATGCTACCTCGCGAATCCCAAAAAATGGTGGTCGTCATCTTTCCGGCGGATGGAACCGTTTTCACTTTCTTTGGAGCAGGTTCGCCAGGTGTAGTTCAGTGTTTGGACTATTTTTTTTTCATTTCTAGTGATGCATGTGAGATTGTCACAATGTTCCGTTTTTACTTGCAATTTTTCATGTTTGATATTTTGTACGCTTTCAATTGAGATGTTTACAATGTCAATAATCTTTATACGGGGATCAAATGCAAGATATGAAGGTTTTTTTTGACCTTATCTTTCATAATCACCTCAATCGGATGGATTGGGGCGGGTGCTTTTGATCAAAATGGATGTTTGGGCATGCTTGAATTCATTAAACCAACATCCGATGGTAGTCATTGAAGGCGTTTGATCCTTGTAAGCGGCATACAACTTCGCTTTGATTTCCTAACAAGTCATCTTGTTCGAGCAAAAAATCTGTTAGTCTCTGGTCGGGAATTTTATAAAAGGAAATACTTATGAGCGCGGAGTTCTCTGTGTATGACAGTTGCTACGAGACCAGATTGTTTGGGACATCTCGAACCAGCGGTTGAATTTGGTCGCGGCGGATAAAAACTATAAAATATAATTAAACCTTTGGTGTGTTAAAGTGGTGCTGTCAACGGATTTGGAATAACTGGACAAAGAGAACGGAAATCGGACCAAACATCGCCAAAGTCGCCTGCAAACTGGTAGGTGGCATATTCATATCTAGAGAATTTCTAGTTCAATTTTTTCCTGTAGAAAACCCGAACCAGAGTAACTTAAAATCAGAAAATTGCTCCAACACATCTCATCCACAAAAATTAATTAAATTAGTGAATCACTGTTTTTAATATTTGTAGTATAAGTTATAAGTTGTAGGTTATAGTAAGTTATAAGTTATAGGTATAAGTTGCTGATGATGGATGTTAGATACGAAAGCAGAATTTGCACAAAATGCTCTGGAGTTGCTGGTATATCGCACTAAAAATAGTCTGGAGTTCAAAGGGTTAATGGTACCGCCCTTGAGGTGAGTATTTCGCGAAAACGGCGCTATACAAATTATCCAATTATTATTATTATTATTATTACCGCTGCTCTTAGTGTTGCTCTGCGACGGTAATACGGAAAAAATATACAAAGCGAGATTTAACTTTAGCAGAAAAACGGAACCATCGCATCGCTGAGTTAAGTGCTTATTTAAGTTGAAGGATTGACATATTAGCGATAAGTGAGGCGTGAGTACACCGTCACACCTGCTTACCTGGGTGGCGTGGTGGGGGTTGTGGAAAGAGGGAGAGGGGGTGGAAGGGGCGGCTCTCCGATAGAAAAGCGCTAGCAACCCGGGAAATTTGAGCGTTTCTCCGGGTGAGTTTGATCCCGTATTCAATTGCACCTGATGAAGTTAATTGATTGGATTTAAAATGTGAACAAGTTTTTTTTTTTAATTCACTTTCACCCCCGTTTATTTATTATTCACAAATGTACGAATGCTTTTACATTTCGAACTCTTTTAAGTGTCTCGTGTACATTATTCAACCCCTTGAGACTTGAATAAGCACGTTAGTAGTCTTCCGCGCTATTTCAACTCAAAAGTAAATTTCATTATTATAATTAATGTCAGGGGATGTTTAAAGGTTGCAGCCATCACAGGAATGAGAGGGATGAATAAGCTTCCGTAGTATGGTTGGATCTAGGACAGTAGCGTAGCAACAATTTACGAGTTCAGGGGCATAGGAAACGAGCATCCATACTTCTATATTGCTGTAAAATTATTGTCATATGTTTATTTAAAATAAAATATTTAAAAAAATACATATATATCTCTTAAATAGGAGGTTTTAGACGATGAACCTGATATTTAGGTATTTGTGTACAAACTGTACATTGTACCATTAAAAAACCAACCCATAAAAAACAAGTTTTTATTATACTCCCTTTCTCATTTTTATTATACTCCCTTTCTTGAGTCCGATTAGTTGAATCAGGTTTCGCGCCTTCTCCACGCGTCGGGCTCCTTTCTCATTTGTACGAAAATTTCTATAAATCCAAAATTATACTATAATAATTTTAAAAATTTTAACGAAAATTTGTTAGATCGTTTTTCTCATCGCCACGTCTGCTTGCAAGGTTTCAGCTCGACTGGATCACGGGAAAAGGGTTAAAAATCGATCCAAAGTTTTTTCGGCAGACAAGCCGACAAGCAGACGCTACGAGTTAAAAGAAAGGGAATAAAAATTAGTGGAAACAGAGAGACATCAAATCCTTACAGATTAAAGAGTATTGCGTTAATATTCACAAAATGTAATTCTATCTACGCTAATAAACAAATTAAAATCTATATTTAATGCCGCCGCAAGACTCGTTACCGGCGTTTCAAAGTTTGCGCACTTCTCACACCATCTTCAAAACCTTCACTGGCTTAGATGTCCAGAGAGGATTGAATGTAAGCTTTGCCTTACAATATTCAAGGCTATTCACAACATGGATCCCCAATACATAACTGACTTCCATTCTCCGCAAATAACAGACAACTAACACATCGCTCAGCATCAACATCTAATACAAATAGATTAGGTGAAGTAAATCGCGTCCACAAAACTAATTTCGGTGATAGTGCTTTTGCGGTGGCTGGACCAACGTTATAGAACATACTACCTAATAAACTGAGACAAACAGACAGCTTACCACAATTCAAAAACAACTAAAGACGCATTTATTTAGACAATCCTATAAAAACCTATAGAATCAGACCACTAATAGTTATATATATCATATATATATATATATATAAAAACATATAATCAGACCAATAATAGCTAATGTTTTCCACTCCTAGTGTGCACTTCGCTTCTTCTAGGCGCACTAATTCTTCCAGGCACTCCCAACTATTACAGTATTAAACGTTAATTCCATTTTTTGCATGCCACCTGGTGAATAAGTAATAGTAAATAAATTTATTAGCAGTAAGTTGTTTTGTAAGATTATTTTCTGTGTACAGCGCCCTTGAGATGAGTATTCGCGAAAACGGCGCTATATCAATTATCCAACAATAATAATTATTATTATTAATTAAGATGCATAATGTATCTCAGCATAAATACACACAAGAAGGCAATCAAAATAATAATCACAAAGGTAGTACACATATTAAAATAACTCCGATCCGAAACATTGGCCAGAGAGGTCAGATATACATGGCCAATATCCCAGAAAACTACACACAGAAGACGTCTTAATAATATCTCCTCCGTGTTACGCGAGTATGGTAGTGTATCATTGTGTGCAGTCATGGAGAAGACCTCGAAGAAGATGATGAGCTAATATTGAGAAAGATGCATTAACATACACGACTGGAGTTTTTTTTTTTTTTAATTAAAGAGGCATATACGTAAAATGCAAACCACATAAATGATTATGTCAAATCTCCAATTCAGAGTATCTGCAGCGTGCACTTAAATAAAAAAGAAATGCAGATTAGAAAAATAGATTGCTTTCACGATACACCAATGTTTTACGAAAGATATGTCAGAAATATTGAGAAAAAAATGCAAACTTTGATGTAAAAACACTCACTGATGCAAACAATTGTTGATAAATGTGACTGTTTAAATTTAGAGAAATTTAAAAAATTACTTTTCATTTGTCCAAAACTGTTGCGTGTATTAATACTGCTCTAAAAATATTTTCCAAACATGTTTGTAGATTGTTATAGAAAGAAGAAGAAGATTGGTAGGGGAGGTGCGCTTAAAATGACATAGTCAGATAAGATGACACACCAACAATATTGATTTAAATATATGCGCTAAAAGTGAATCAATAACGCTTTAGAGAGTGCCTTTAGATGTCGTTGATGTTGACATTCAGTATGGCGGAAGGCGAACACAGATTGCAAAGTTGTGCGTATTTTTGTGATTTTAATGTGATTAAAAATTTTGCTTACGCTTTTGTTTGGTGAAAATATTTGCAAGGTAAGGAGCTTCTTGTAAAACTAATTTGGAATGTCTATTAGAACTATTATATGACACAAATATTGATAAAAACGCATTTCAACCTCAAAGTTTTTGTCACAATAATTAAAATAAAGTTTGCATTATCTATTGGGTAAGATGACATAGGTGTAAGATGGCATACTATGTCATCTTACCTTTTCAGCTTTAATTGCATTTACTGCAATGAACTATTTAGCCAATCTAGGCCAAAAGAACATTGGGTGAAGTGCCAACTGTGTTCCAACTGGTGTTGTGCAAGAAAGAAAAAAAATATTTGCGAAATATACTCGTAAGATTAATAGTATTTAAAATGACATACCTTTGAAGTCTAAGATGACATACTATGTCATTTTACCCTATAAATATGTCGTCTTACACACGTCGACCTAAGAAAGATTTATGTTATTTTTTAAATTTTATGTCATGTTGATTGTTCTAAAAATTTAATAATTTCGTTGACTATGATACATTTAAGAATATACGCAAGATGCTAATCTCACATGACTTTGCTTATTTCAAATATTTGTCTTGAGAGAAAAAGTATGTCATCTTAAGCACAACTCTCCTATTTAAAACAGTAATTAGTATATACAGAGTTATTTGGAGAACAATAATGACCTTGCAGAACTATAATCCTGCCTTGATTATGTCGAAAAAGTTCAGGCAAGCATAACTTAATATCAATAGATATGAAAATGTACGACATCAAAGTTTGCATTTTTATTTCAATATTTCTGACCTGTTTTTTTGTAAAACGTCTATTGTTACGGTTACTTATATCAAATATGAAAAATTCATTCCCTTTAATACACGTCAAATAAAATAATAAAAACCTTCGTATTTCAATTGGAAAACATTCCAAATTTAATTTCTGCTGGATTTTTATCATTTTATTTAACTCGTATGGAAAAGAATGAATTTTTCGTAACGGATATAAGTTACTGTAATAATATTGTTCAACGTTTTGTAAAATATATGTCAGAAATTTTTATAAAAAATACAAACTTTGATATTGTATAACTCCACAACTATTGTTAAGTCGTGGCTGCTTGAACATTTTCGATTCATAATGAAGGCAGGAATATACCCTGCGAGGTTATTAATGTTTTCCAAATTACCCTGTAGATATAAATAACAAAAAGTAAATCGCATAATATTTATGAAATCAGTTTATTGGCTTTGGTTAGTAACTGTTTAATAAAGTTTGACAAATAGTATCAGAATTCAATGTAATTTTTATAATATTTTTATATTAAATATGTTTAAAATGTGTCTGGCAAATCGAACTAATTTAGATTTTAAGAAAATATTCGAGTATCTCGACATCTGGAGGAATTGGGTGAAACTAAAATGAGCATCGCGGTGAGCTCACTCGTATTCTCAGTTTAGCCGAAGCGCAAACCATTTTCGCAGATGGCTCTGCTTGCCATCAATGTATAAATGTACATATGTAGATTTACACAAATGTAAGATTCTAGAATTATCAATAAATTAGAAAATAAAAAAGAAATCATTAATTATCGATATACGAAATAAAACATTTATTATTATATTATTTCTATAAGCGGACTAAAATACATATCAAATAAATATATACATTTTAATCATTCGCATTAAGAATAAATATTATTTAAAAAAAATTGAATAATCGCTCAATTGCGATATTATGAAGTATTTGGGGAAATGATACAATGATTTGTTATAAGCAGCTATAAAACCACACCAAAAACATACGAGTTTAATGTATCAATCAATAAAATATTATGTCATTGAAAAAATATAAAACATAAATTTTCTTGCATATTATATTTATTGTTTAAACGATATTTATTATTATATTATTATTATTTATTGATTGATCCGTATAGGATAATTGGTAACATTTTATTAAAATACTTTTTTGCGCATGTACCATTCCACCAAAGAGACCCAAATTTTGCCTTCTGCGCATTCCCCCACTACGCCAAAGAATTTCAAGAAGTTTGCCGGCAACTGTACCTGTCAACTATGACGAAATTTTTATTTTTGAATTTCAACATAAAATAAATTAATTATTAATTATTTGTAAATAATTTATTTAGACACATATATTCATATTATATAATTGAGAGCGGATCTTGTTTTTTATGTTGTTATTGTGCGACGACGACTAACGTAAGGATAAAATATTTCAATTTTTGTTTTTTAATATACAGATAAATTAATCTAATTCAGGCAGTTGATTAATCTGATTAAATTATGACATTAAAACTCCACGGAAAACATTTTATAATTGTTTGGGAAAAATGTGTTACAGAATAAACGTTAAATTTCCATAAAATTACCGCACAAGTACAAAAAACGTAGGTTCGAAAATAAAATCACGTGATATGCGATAGTTATTGGTGTGAGAGGTGAAATTAAAGAATTAGATAGTGTAATCATTCGTATTATACGTATTAAAATTAAAGTTAAAAGGTTCCTACAGCAATGATTTTGTTTGCAAATAGTCTGTAATATCTACTAAAGTATTATTAATATTATTAATATTTAAAGCATTAACTTTGTGGTTAGACATAATAACAGAATGTTAGTAAACTTAGTAAAAACCACTACCAGATTTATGGTCTACCGGCTTCGAGACGTACCCGTCTCTTCGTCAGGACCAACACTACACTACTACATTCACAACACTATACACCCCAACCATAGTATTGTAAAACTATCACCACTATTGTTCACATGCGTGTTAGTCTTGTCAGAGTAGTAGTTCAATTTCTCTATTTAGTTCTCTCTATTCTTATTCTAATATTTAGTTGAACGCTGCATACGAGGTGTGCCGCATGAACCAAATGAAAATCCTTATTTTTTATTTATTAAGGATTATTAATATTTTCAATAATTATAATGTCGGAGCACATAGTGCATTGCATAATCCAATAACCAAGATTCACAGATGTTTAAGGCGTAGTAATTAAATTAAAATAGTTTCTTATCTATAAAATATCTTCTCAACAACAAAATAAGATATCTTCTTTTATAAGTAAGCATAAGAGACTATTTTAAGTTAATTTGTAATAAGCAACAGACAATATTAATGTGAACTAAATGGAATATGATAAGTATAAATAGCAATGAATTTTAATAAGGATGTTTTAAAAGTAACTCTAGGAAAAAGATGAGGAGGTTGGAGTCAGGAAAGTGGTATAGGAAGAAGAATTGAGATGTAGTTAGTGATTGGTCAAAGTCGATTAAGTGATGATAATTTAATTTCCTTAGTTGAGTAGTACCAATACACTAAGACAGCGAGATTTACATTGTAGTATCAAACCTGAAATATTTTCTACCTATATTTACAATATAGGTGAGGAGGTTTGGATATTATGACATTTGAGTTCGGGAGATTTCGGCAAATAACAGACAATATAGGTACAAAAAAACCTGCAAGTTAAACGTAAAGATAACAAACAGTACCTATACACTAATATTAATGATTGCCAGATGCTTTGAAGCTCTATAAATAATCATGTCATTTACGTTATAGTAACAAAACCTTAACTATATATATTTAATTCCGGCCACAAAAAAATCCTCCAAACTCAAATTTCTTAATATCCACATAAGAACCTTCTTACCTACTATGGTGTATATCTTTAGAAGATATTTCAGGTTTGATACTATTAGGTCCTTACATATGAAATTGGCGTTTAGTATGGGAGGAACATAAATCTGATTTTTTTTTATTATAATATATTTATTTAATCAAAGTATGTACCATTGCTATCTATGCACTTTTGCCATCTCATAGGTAGTTCATCGATCCCTTTACTAAAAAAACCATTCGGACGGGAATCAATAAAATCTTTGAAGGCGGTTTGGACTGTCCCATCGGAATTGAATATTTTCCTTTGCAAGAAGTTATCCAAATTTCGAAAAAAATAGTAATCTGTTGGGGCAAGGTCCGGAGAGTACGGTGGATGTCTTAGACATTCCAATTGAAGCTCCTCTAATTTGGTAGCCGTCTGTTGTGCAGTGTGTGGTCTAGCGTTATCATGAAGCAGCAGTGGCCTAGAGCGATTAACCAGCCTCGGTTGTTTAGCAGCTAGCTTTTCCATAATGGTTTGCAGTTGCTGATAATAGACATCTGCCATAATCGTCTGGCCAGATTTAAGAAAGCTGTAGTGAACGACACCAGCACTAGTCCACCAAACGCTCACAAGTAACTTTTTTGGAGTCAATTTTCGCTTGGGGCATGGTTTGGCTGGTTCGGCAGGGTTCAGCCATTGCGATGAGCGCTTACGATTATCGTACAGGATCCACTTTTCATCACAGGTAATGATTCGATTTAAAATCCCTTCATTATTGTGCCGGTTGAGTAATGCAACGAAGCAGTCAACGCGCGTTTGTTGATTTGCTTCACTCAATTCGTGAGGTACCCACCTTTCAAGCTTTTTCACCTTACCAATTTGCTTCAAGTGGATTAAAACAGTTTTATCACTAACACCGCAGCCTGCAGCTAACTCGGATGTGGTTTGCGATGGATCCGCTTCCACAATAGACTTCAATTCTTCATTATCATCTTTGGTCTCCGGCCGTCCACGGGGCTTGTTCTGCAGGTCGAAATTTCCAGAACGAAAACGTTGGAACCAAAAACGCACTGTGTTTTCTTTTGCGGCACCGTCGCCATACACATCATTAATCCTTCGAGCCGTTTCTGCAGCACTGGTGCCACGGTGGAACTCGTACTCGTAAATAACGCGATATTTCAAATTTTTCATTTTGTAAACTGAGTGACGCAAAGAAAAAAACAATTGAGGAAAAAACAAATGAATTATAATTTTCAAAACACAAATACATGAGTAAATAGCTGTACAAATTTGGATTTGGAATTCCTAACCAAAGAGAAGATATTTGAGATCAAATTTGCCAGTACGGCAAAACGCCAATTTCATATGTAAGGACCTAATATAACGTAAGTCTAGCGGTCGCAGGCTCCTACTATATTAGATGAAGTAGTTGAGTACAAAGAATATATAGGATGCTTTTTAATGCGGTAAGACCAAAATTGAAGAGGTCAATTTCGATACAATTATTTTTGAATGCCTTGCATGTATTTTGAGTATGGGATGTTCTTCCACTACTATTGCGGTGTAGCGAAGGGAAAAACTACATTTCAAAATGAAGACTACAACGCACACACTTCACCAGTTTGAAGACCACAAAGTGAACACTACAATTGTAGTAAAAATACACGAAGTGAAGTAATTGTAGTACTACGAAATTGTAGTACTAATGAAGTGAAGTAATGAAGTAATTGTAGTATTAATGAAGTGAAGTAATCAAATGAAGTAATTGTACTACAAAATTGTGGTACTACTGGCCCAATTATATTTTTTCCCAAATGAAAAGTTTGGTGACTAAAAATAAAAATGTCAACGGCAAAAATATTTAAGACGAATGCCGAAAAAAGGTCGCCAACCAGATTTCTTCTTTCAATCCCAAAATTTTCAAACCATGGGAAGGGGGGGTTGTTACAGTTTCCAGAGATTTCTTCGTTTAGCTACATCAACTTCCCTATTCGTTCAGTCCCAAAATTTTTCATACCGTGGGGGGGCATTATTACAGTTTCCAGAGAATATCAACTTCCCAAAAATTTCTTCGTTCGGTCGCAAAATTTTTCAAACCATGGAGGGGGGGGAGGTTGTTACAGTTTCCAAAGATTTCTTCATTTATCTACATCTACTTCCCAAAAATTTCAAAGTTTGTAGTGTGCACTACACTTCAAAACGAGTGAAGTGTGCACTTCAATGTAATGTAGTACTACATTGTAGTAGTGAGTACAAAGCGGACCCATCACTATTGCGGTGTGCTTTTAAGATTAAAAAAGCCAACACATTCGCAAACATCCATTCACGGACAACACTCAAAGAAGAAGAAGACCTTTAGAGTACAATTCATCTCACTCACTATTTTTGGCGAAATCCATTTATTGGTCAATAAATAGAATTTCGGAAAGCCCCAAGGAAATTGTCTGGAAATTACGGGATACACTGGCGGTCGGATACAGTGATCAGCCGGTAAAAGAAAAGCGAAAACGGGATGTCAGCAGTCTGATATCGGATAAGAAAATAAGTCTAGACTAAACGGTTTATGTACGGCTTCAGGAAAGACGTATGAAATAAGTTTCACCGCAATTTTCCACTATCGAGAGGCTTTTTTTTACAGATCCGATGATAAATAAATTCAATCTTGTAATTTTATAAATTATTTGCTACCGGGAAATTTATTTATTGTGTGTATTCATTGCCAAAATTTGGGGTAACCTTTATTTATGAAATATTTTTCATAAGTAGATTAGCTTCAATTGAAAATAATATTTTTTTTTAATACAGACGCCAACCGGAATATGTTTTGGCATCAATATTCTTACTATTTTTAAACTAATCTACACGCCTTTACTATGAAGATAGGACTAACTTGCTGGTGTACTGAAATGGGGCTCGAACCACCGACCACCAGATCACTAGGCGAGCCTCATGACCACTACACCAACAAGCTATTTAAGTATGTGTATCAAATTCTTAATAGATAACTGTTATAAAGGTCGAAAAACAAATTCTAAAAATATGTACAAACAAAAAAAATCACAGGATCTTTCTAATACGAAAGTGACAAATTTATTCATTTCGTAGGCATTCTGGGTACCTAACTAAAACAACTTAATTTAAATTCAAATTTTAAATTTATAAAAGATATTTCTACAAGATTCTGAAGATCCAGAAGCCGGTCGAATACGCGACAAAAGGTTCGATAAATCAGGTTGTGATAAAAATAACCTAACTTAACCTAACCTAACCTAACCTAACCTAAAACAACTTAATTTAATTTCAAATTTTAAATTTATATAAGATATTTCTACAAGATTCTGAAGATCCAGAAGCCGGTCGAATACGCGACAAAAGATTCGATAAATCAGGTTGTGATAAAATAAGTCGCGGCCGCGCTGACGAGTCAGTGTCAGCGAGCAAAAGCCAAAGAATGAAAATATATCGAACTGCGGATCAGTGCCACATTTCAAGGAAAACACGGATGGCTTAACGCACCAATTTCTTCACACTGCAGCCGTTAAAATTTAACGACCTCTTACTCGAGCTTCAGAAGGTTGTCAACAATATTTCGGTATCTCATCAGAAGCAAATACAGCCTGATGAAGCTTGCGGTGGTCGGCAATGTAGAGGGATCCAGAAAAGGGTAGATGTGGACCCCTGGACCGGCCAAGCGAAAACCGCAGCAGTCCCTTCACTTGTCATAGCATTAAGGACTATAAGGCATTAAGGACTGTAGGATGCCGATAAGAATGTGGGAATGTTGTCAGAAACATCAGAGAGACACTCCGTGTAGGTTGTGAATCTCGGGCTTGCTGGAGTGTTATTCTATTAAGTAATTTCGGTATTTATTTAATATTGTATACATAATTAACGAACCTTATTTTATTGCAGAATCAATTTAATAATATAAAAAGTAACCCATAAAAACCAAGTTTTTATTATACTCCCTTTCTCATTTACTAGTTGAAACATTTTTTTTTCGCTTAACCTACGCGTTGGGCTTCGGTCGGGCGACGCTACGAAAGGGAGTAATAAAAAATTTCCAAAAATTCAAAATTATACTATAATCAGGTTTCGCGTCTACGCGTTGAAATATTTCAACGTTCATTCAAAATTTGAAAAATCCAAAAATTTATTAATTTTTTTTAACCAAAATTTGATAGATCTTTTTGATCGTCGCCACGAGTCTGCTTGCAAAGTTTCAGCTCGATTGGATCACGGGAAAGAAGTTTAAAATGGATCCAAAGTTTTTTTGTCAAACAAAAAGACAAGCAGACGCCACGAGTTAATATAAAGGGAGTAAAAATATAAAATAAATTGCGTACCACATTTGAAAATCTTTCTCTAAAGTACACATTATATTATATTGTAGGTACTTTTTTCCTTCGAAAGCAATAAAGAAAATCATCATTGCCTATTAAAATTTTGTATAAATCACAATTAGAAGTGAATTTTGATTTTCTTTCATTTTGTTTGATTTGTTCACTTTTTGGGAACTTTTGCCATTTTGAGTTACTTTTATTTTATATACACCCGGACGCTGCGCTGTCTAGTAAAACAAATATTTAAAAAATATACATAGAATTCGGCAAGGAGAATAACAAATAAATCGTTTGATTGTACCACTAAAGATATGTCTCTATTTTTTAAGAAGCAAATATCTTTGTCCAGTAATGCTATCTTATGGTATAAATTAGTAACAGGGTATCTTGAAGATAATAAGTGTAAACATCGATTGCTACATAAACATGGTATTAGATTTACGATATACGAAGAACTGCTTATGCTGAATGTAACTAATAAATATGGTCAAAGGACGTTTAAATATTTAATATCGAAAATATTTAACTTCAAAGAAATTTATTAAAGAAAACATTCAGAAAGCCCTTAAAAAAATTTAATGGAATTGCTTATCAATAAGAATGATTTATATATATTAAGTGGTGTACAATCTTATAATATTGTATGTTTCTGTTAATTTGTAATGATCAAATAATTTATCTGTTTCCTTTTTGTTTACGCATATAAAGTGTGGTAGTTTGTTATTTTACCTTACCAAAAAAAACTGTTGACAAACCGGTCTCGCGGATTGGTGTGTTTTTCTTTAGTATAAAAATTATGCGTAAATGATCAATTTTTAAAATTAAGAAACATAATTAAAAATCATTTTTAATTTATAATTATGACCATCTTTAATTTTATTTGGCGATATTTAACTACTGAATTGTGTATTTTAGTCGAACTATACTATAATAATTAGTTTCGTTTGCTTCCATCATAATTTTTGCACTAGTTACTATGCCAAAAAAGTGTTGTCTCATATAATACAGTAAATTACTATAGTAACAGGCAGGAACCCGAAGTAAACTTTAATTTCCTGCCAAACTACAGGATTTCAATATATAACGTAAATGGACTAGACTCACTACAATAGTATAAAAAATCTTAATTAATAACAATAAATAGATTATGAATCAGTAAGTTGTGATTGGAAAATAAAAATATTATCTAATTAAAATTTACGTTTTTTTTTCAAAAATATGCCAGCGGTTTTCCTTTTTCAAATTTTTAACGCTACAACAGACTTTGAGACCCAATCACTGTAAAGTAACACATAAAAAAACACAAAGGCTCGAGAAAATCACATCGATGTATTATGACTACACCGAGAATCGAATCTAAAACCTCACGTATGAAAAAGACTTCGGGAGCCAACGACTACATTGCTAGCAGTATTTTGAAAGCGGAATTATATCTTATATATTGAAAATACTGTATATTGAAATTTATTTACATAGCTATCTTACATTGTCCTTAAAGACCCGTTCTCCATCGATCGTCAAGTTAATCCAACAAATTGTGAAACAAAATATCCGACCCAACCCAACCCATAAAGTTTACTCATCAAAGGAGCCAACGCTGCCCTCAAAATATTTGGGCAAGGTCGAAAAAGGGCCATTATATCATTAATGCTGTTGGACAAAGAGCTATTATCTAACTAATTCTAAAACTACAAATTAACGCAAGTACGGAAGTAATCTTTAGCAAGTTTGGGGTTGGGGACAGTGGCCAACTCTGACTGTCCGGTTTTGGAATTGTTCTAATACGCCACCAAGAGTATTAGCAGAAATTCATAACGTTAACCTAACGAACCATCGACCATTCTCAAGACGATCAGACCAAGAAGTAATTAAGGGTACATCGGAATGCTATAAATAAAATCGCCTTAATGTATTTTTGATGCTAAGAGTTGACTTTGTGATTGAACAAAGTCCAATCATAAAAACAACCAAACATCAAAATATTACATGAGAAACGTCTCATTGGGGTCTGCAGGACCTCAAGACGCCATCGCTTAGCAATAACTCAGCAGAGCTAACAGAGTTGCCTACTATGAAAGCGCCTTTAGTGTGACAAACCCAATCACATGGAATAGACTACCCCCTGACGTACGCGGAGCTCAGAGCCTTTATACGTTCAGCAAAGAACTGATGACCACACTGTTCTCAAAGAGAAACAAATTAACTAATTTATCAGCGCCCTTTGGATGATTTGCATCAATAAACTAATTTATAATTTATTAAAATTTAAAAAATCTTTAAAGCACTTTAATTAGTTTTAAGATTACCGGTTTTGATACTACTGTACCTTTGTCTTTCTCCAGTAGATCTATAAAATAAAATATGCAAGGAAATCAATTTATTGGAGAGTGGGACTGCAGGGAAGTTATATGATTGGAAGCTCATATCTCTATGTGACGATAGATGTCACATACAAAAAAGGTCACATTGAGGGCACTCTATTAAAATTATTTTTTGTATGATAGGCAGGTTAAACTTTAAATTCTAAAAAATATATTAATTACAGTGGAATTTTGTAGTTTTATATTTAAAGCCTTGTTAAAACCAGCATCAAATTTAAGAAAATGATGATAATATATTAAAAAAATAAAATTTAACTAAAAGTTTACCGTAATAAAAATATTCACTTAAGGCTGTCAGTTCTTTAAGCAGAAAGAATAAACAATTTTGTATAAGTTTTTTATATTATATAACCTAATATTTAGCTATAGAATTTATTTAATTTATTTTAATGAATTTAAATGACGTCAGCGTTTTCATTCATTAAATATCTAATAAAACAGTTAGCTTACTTAAACAAAGTTACTTTTTTAAGGAATAAATAATAATTGATTAAAGCAGTTTAATGAATTAATTAATACTGAGGCATATTATTATGTCTGAATATTTGATTAAAATAATTAAAGCTCCGTCTACATGGTTTCCCGAAAGAAGTCTAGTTTGTTTTCTGAACATTTTTTATTATTGAGATAAGCAAAAGTCGGTAAATAGTTCGAAAAACAAAGCATAACCTCGGATCACAAAAAACCTAAATTATTGTTTCAATCACTAGATAAAATCTAGGGATACTAAAGTTAGCTCAGTTTTGGCAAGGCATCAGAAGAAAAGAGAAGTTACCCATACTAGTGGAAGTTTTTCTAATAACTCTTGAGAACTTGTGCAAAGTATTGAAAAATATCGCAAAAATTCGTATTTGTCTTTATATATTGGTCTAAAAAGAAGTTAAAATTGTTTTAAATTCTATTTCAGGCGTATTCTAGTGTAATGCTAATAATTCGGAAGAATCTCATCACACGTATAAAGGACATTGCTAAAAAATTCCTATCATAAAAAAAGATATCTCTTTAGCGACATCTGTTGTTATTTAAGGGAAATGAAAAAGCTTTGGATGCTGGTCGCGCTAATGATTATTACAACACATATAAGAAACAGGTTGTGAAATTTAAATATACACAACTTCCGAAAATTTGATAGACGTTGTAAAATTTGATAGAGATAGTATTCTATCACGGGTGGAAATGGTGAACGTTACATTGTGTAAAGTGATCACTTAAGCCGGCCGTACGATAGATCGTTAGCTCTATGAACACCCAAGATACCATACATACTTTCCCATAAAAATATATATAATTTCGTCTCTGTGAAACATCTATAATGTGTCAGAAGATACTTATTTACATGCTTATTATTCTATCTTTTATTTTATTATTCGATTTTTTCAGACTACAATATTTTACACGATGATATTGATTAGCTTGAATGATTTTAAAAAGCAGCCTTAATATTCAAGTCATTTTTACCACATAAAAAATATTAAATTAATGCCACTGCGAATTCGCAGAGCCATCAGATGCCTTGAAATTGTGACTGAAATTATTATTTTATTTAACCCTAAAAGGATTTTGTTATTTGTTATACATTTGGCTTTTTATTAGTCGACACGAAAAACAAATTTTAATTCTCATGCGATATATCTACTTTTCATTATTTTATTTTATTGGTCTGAGTATTTTTTAAATAAATATTTTTTTAACAGGAAAATGTGAAAAATGCAGTTTTAATTATTATTTTTTATTTTAAGTTACGAAAATCAAACTTACTGTACTTTTATCGAGATCCTTATGAAAAATCTTAAAAAACTTTTAAAATATGTACCGAAACAAAAATAATAATCTTATTTTTAATTTTTATAATCATACATAGTAATTGCTATAACATAAAAATAAATATTCGGTACAATTAAGACACACTACTAACTTGCGATCCGCGCATACATTTTTAAAGCATTTTTGACGTCATTACTTTGACATAAGATGCTTCTTATAATTACAAAAGGCACAAATTCTTCTCCTTTCAACATTGTTTTCACTCTGGTGATATCGATACAACAAATTATTATTGAAACAATTATTAATGAACACGATACAAAATTTTAAATAAGATTATCATTTAGGAAGAAAACACGATCGCGAAATTCTATCATACGCAGTGGGATGAAGTTGTATAGTGAATTCTCGGAGGCAATGGAGATGAAAATATACAACAATAATATATACTCTTTCAAAGGAAGATGGCAGATCTAAAGAAATATGTCATGCTGACATTGGAATTAAATTTATATTAATTGTATTTAATTCTGTTCATATTATAAAATATAAATTGTATTGTATAACCTACCAACTAATACTGAGAATAAATAAAATAAAAAATTAAAAGACTCACATGTACCATGGACCTTTACATCCGCCACATTTCGTAGCCAAAAGGCGACTGGCGCTCAACTTTTTTTTATGCAGCAATTAATGACATTTGGAAAAAGAATATAGCGGTTTATATCTTGGCTAAAATATAAAAAGAACACACCACTGTTATTGAAGTAGTGTCTGATACGAATTGTGTAACGCGTATAAAGTACTTTGATGCGGAATGTTCAGGAATGACGTATAGCTTATAGAGTATAATAGTTTTTTCTTCTTCTTCTTCTTCCTTTTAATGACCTATGTAGTCTGTTCTCAAGCGGACAGCGCCTCCCGTTAAGTGGATTCCCAGCTATCCTTCCATCTTTTGGCAGGTCTTCCGCGAGGACGGGTTCCGTGAGGCTGATCATGTAGTTCGATATAAGAGAATCTGTGCTGTCCATTATCTGGACATAACCATACCAGTCCCTTCTTGTACAATTGTACCATTGTACAATGTCTTCAGTCTCACACGCGATCCCTGAGAGTAATTATTTTTGTATCTTCATCTCAGTTTTTATTTTTTTTCATATACCGTAAACGCACTGTTATTTCCCTCTATTAACATAATGAACTAATTTGCCAAATATTTGATGCCGGTCCGCGGAAGAATTATCGGTCTCCGAATGAATGCGGCGTTAACGAGGACCAAGTTGAAAATGAAAAACACAAATTTTTCAATTCCGCGGCGCGACAATGTTCCGCAAAACACGTCCGCGGCCGTCACGGCCTCCCCGGAGGTTTTTCCAAAATGGCGCGCGGCGAATTTATGGCGCGAAACTTTTTAAAAAATCGAACGATTTCCACATTTTCCGGTCGGGATCGCCCGGCCCGTTATTCACGGAGGCCGCCAAACCCGGCTTATTACCATATTTCCAGCGGGCATCAGATGTATAATTCATAATCCTCTTACAAAAACCGCGTCCTAGCCCCGTGATTTACACCTCGGCCCGGTTCTAAAGCCCGCCCGAATAATTCCATATGTCATCTGCATAAGTGATATATTGCCGTTTCGCCATTTTTTTGCTATTCCCTCGTGGCCGCTTCGCCCCGCGGCACTTTGTTTCCTCGTGTGTTGGGGTTTTCCCAGCTAACAGTCAGATTAGCTCACTCGCGTGTTAATGATTTTAATTGCCAGAGTTACTCAAATTTTTCATTACCATTTTCCAAAACAGGGTTCGAGTCCCGGTGAGGTCGCATTACTTGTATGCGATTTTCTCAAGCTTGAATGTTTTCGTGATGTGTTTCGCTGTAGTAGTCTAGTATCATTTCATAAAATTAAACTCAAACCTATTTTTTTATCAAATATTAGTTAACCTATTTCTTTCTTCTTCTGGATGTAGGTCTCACCGGTTGTCTCCTACTTTTCTACTCCATTGTTATTCTCTGCCACGTATTTCATCAGTCCAGCGAGCTTTAGGATGGCCTGTCGGTTTCTTGACTCCCTTCAGGTATCATTACGCTCAAGTACGTTTTCTGCACACTTGGTGCACAAGTTCTTGCTCCTTCCCGGGTTCAATTCTCGGTGAGGTCACAATTAATCTATGTAATTTACCCAAGTTTGGGTGTTTCATGACGTATTTTGCTTCTGTAAAGGGCTTCTTGGCCTTTTGAACCGTAAATAAAAAAAATCAACAAATAATGAAATAAAACAATGAACTTTGTTTTTTTCCACTTATATTTGAGCCCTTGTTTTACTACATGTTTTGGAAACGTCCGTTTCCTTCATCAGGTGAATTAAGACTGAGGTATGTGGGAGTGGTTGTCTGGTGTGTGGGTTGTGGATTCGGTAGAAGTGGAGGGGGTATCTAGGTGGTGGGAGATCGGGAACTTTGTAAGAAGGGGTGATGTGAAGGGTTGTATTTGATTCTTGATTATGTTTTTTGTTGTGTTTAGGTTTTTATGAATTTCAAGTGTTTCTAAATTATTTTGTTTTAGGCCGTATGTCTGTTTATGTAGGATGTGTATTTTTGTATTGCTGAAAGTGTGGTTATTTTCTATAATATGATTTTTTATTTTTTTTTTTTATTTTTTTTATTTATTTATCTTCATCTTGTTACATGACAGGAGATGGATGATTGGCATAATATGATTGATAAAAAAATCAAATATTTAAACATTTAGGATAGAGTTAATTTTCGCGCAAACGTACGACGTTTTCTGCATACTTCATGCACAAGTTCTTACTACCTCTTTGATTTACAGATGTAGAAGGGAACAATAAGAAATATTAAATCATTTGATATTACTTATCTTCCGTATTCTCGTAAATAATATGGAGGATATTTATTAAAGTAAAAGTTACTCAACAAAAGAGTAACCAACCATTTACGCAATTTTTTCATGCAACTATGACGAAAAATATCTTCTGTATAGCTTCTGTCATATTGCGGCAGTAAGTTAGGCAGCAGTTCTCAAATACGATACTGAACATACTATTAAATATGCATGTTGGCCATATTTCGGTTTTCCAATTGCAATATATTATTTTGAACAGTTAGAACCTGGACTAAAACTCGGTGTCAAAAAATATCGTTCATGATTTTTTGTAGAAAAACTCACCGCTGAAGATAGAAACAACCGAATATAAATATTGCAATTTTCTTCACTGTTCAACTAGAAATCATATCATATTACACCCCGTGTCCAAGTTTTTTTACTTAAAAAGCTCGTATTTAAGAATATATTAAATTTTATTACGTACTTAAAATATTATATATTTTTTTTATTTCTATTTTTGAATAAAAAATGATATATTTCCAAAATCTGCAAGAATATTCATAAAATGTAATTGTTATTTTTTGGTCTCTGGTTGCAACATGATCTGAGTCACAGTTGATCCAAGGAGATGATATCCCCTGGTCTAAGCGATTATAAATCTGAAGATTAGTGTTTTATCACACAAAACCGTTTGATCCTTTTTCACAGATATACCAAAATGAGTTACAAAAGTCTTTATTGTATTCTTAAACCATAGAAAAAAGATATAAATTTAAACAAATGCCAACTTCTTCGAGTCTACACAGATGTCGCCCTCGGGTGAATTAATAATGAATACCATAAACAAATAATATTTAACGAGTTAAC
Organism: Agrypnia vestita; assembly: GCA_016648135.1. Taxonomy (NCBI): domain Eukaryota; kingdom Metazoa; phylum Arthropoda; class Insecta; order Trichoptera; family Phryganeidae; genus Agrypnia; species Agrypnia vestita. The sequence goes on along the minus strand of JADDOH010014600.1, from coordinate 4,876 downwards.
ACAGCTGTTGTCCTAAAAGTAATATTAAAAGAAAAATGAAAAAAAATTATTTTGAATTACGTTTGAATTACGCGAACCAAAAATTTTATATCCCATTATTTCAGAATGCATATTTTAGAAAAGTGATAGTCTTGCACTCAGGGTAGGTATACGTATATAGATTTTCTTGTTACTCCCCAAATTAAGTTAATCTTCTGAATCAGAATTCTGCGCTAGAGATATTCTCTCTCATAATACTCTCGTTAACGTTCGTATAAAGGCGAAAAAACAAAAAAAAATACATTATTGTACTAATTAGAATAAATAAAATTCTAAATAAATTCATTAATACTGCCACGAAACCGTAAAATTGAAGAGAACATATTCGAGTGATTTCACACCTGCGCGTAAGTCTATATTAAATTGGAAACATCTAAAAGTTGTAGAACACAAGGAAATATACGGGAAAGTTCCAGAAATTGAGAACCTTATCTAAACAGCAATGTTATCGCACTTCAAGTCAGTACTGAGTTTGACAGCGAGTGAGAACCAAAAAAATCGATAATTGAGCAAAACCGCAGAATGCGGACTGAGACAACTTAGCAAAATGGCCGGGCGATAAACAGCACCATTAAAGTGTTTCACAGATCAGTGAGAAATTACGGAATAGTGCTCCAGATAAGTTTTTGACAGGTGACTTTGTGATTTTATTAAAAATTTAATTAATTTTCAGCGTTTCATTTCGTCTCCCACCGTGACAATATTAAATTTCATCGAAGCGACGAAGCACAAACAATACGCAAACCATCTATAAATAAAAATATTATATTCAATATTTTTGTTTATAGATTTTTTGCGTAATGCAAAAATATTAAATACGCAAAACACTATTAATCCGATGCGAGAAAAACGTGCACCTAAGTTTCAAAAACCTAAGTTCACGCATTAAGAAGATAATGCTTTATACATTGTATGTGTGTCTTTGGGCATAGTCGATTCGAGGAAGGTTAGTTTTTCGGGGTTAACTGGTTCACTGTCCGGGGCTATCTCTTCTTCTTCTTTCGGTACCCTATCCATTCAACGGAAGTTGGCTATCAGATTGGCTATGGGAACTTTATTTACTGCGGCCCGGAACAGCTCTACAGTATCCTGGCCAAACCACTAACCCAGGTTTTTCAGTCATGACGTTCTCTTTCTTCCAGAGCCCCGACTTCTGAAAATCTTTCCCTGTAATACGAGATGCAAGATCTCTCATCACATGTCCAAGATATTGAAGTTATCGGATTTTTATCTTAATTAGTTATTTTTCTTTATTCATCCGAAGCATTATATCTTCATTCGTAACTCTGTCCATCCAGCTTACTTTGAGTATACTTATGTAGATCTATCTCGAATGCCTAATATCACCTTAATCAATTCTTACCTCTTAACCTTATTTTTAACCACGTCACAAAAATACACGAGTAGATTCATTGGTTTTAATTGGAAAAACGTACATTCAATACTGCCACGTTGTCTGTTCGAATGCTGTAGTAAGGTGGCGTGCTAGCAAGGCGGTGCCTTATTGCAAAAACATAATGAGGTGGTATCCAATCTTGTTAGAAGAGCAGCTCGGCGAAGCTATCCTTAATTCCGCAAGTGTGAGACTACCACTAACACATTTTTATGTAATTATTAGACTCCACAGTTATTTTTTATGATATAGATAAGATAAAGAAAACTTGAATTTGTGTATAATATTATCACAAGGGTCTGAAGAGAGACTGCGCATTATCGAAGAACAGTCGAATAATAACAAAATATATGTATCACCTTGAAAACAGGCGAATATTATCACATTGTCATCCTTTTCCTAATAATTCAAAACCTTATTGATTCTCCTGAAATCACCAGCTTGCTATCTTTCCACGTCCCACTCCTATCTACCAGACATGAGTACTTCTTTTCCCTTCCAACTTATCATACCAATAAGAGGAAATCCACTCCCATCCCACGCATATGCTCAGATTATAATAACCCTTTGAATTCAATAGATATTTTTAATATAAAATATGAAAAATATCGTCATATGGTGAGGCAGATACTAGAAACTCGTCCTCTTCCCTGACCATGTGAATTGTATACATTATGAACCCTTTTACGATTATGATAAAGTTATATTAGGAACAATCACTTAAATGAAACTATAAAATTGTTTTATCTGTCATTCATATTAAGTCTGTAATTATGTCTGTCTGTGTCATCCTTTAATTGTGGGAGGCATTTAACTACTTTTTTCTGTATTTTGTCCTACCAAGCAATTATGTCTCCCTGTTGGATGACTGAATACAATAAAATAAAAAATAAAACAAAAACATTAGAAAAGTCAGAGTGCGCTTAAAAGTTATTTACGTGTGTGATATTTTTTTAAGGGATTGTCAATCCATTTCAAAATCCTTCCAAAAAAACTAATTTAGTAGGTACATCGAACGTCTAACATACAACAATAAGAGAGATGTTTGTTTATAGCGCAAATATTTGGGTTCGAAAAATTTCTCAAATTAAGTTCAATAAAAATTCAGTTCTCTATAAAGTGTGGTGATGGTTAAATCCGAGCTTAGTGTCAAGACAAAACTGACTGTTTTCAAATCTGTGTACAGGCCCATCCTAATATTAGGTCCTTACATATGAAATTGGCGTTTAGTATGGGAGGAACATAAAGCCGATTTTTTTTATTATAATATATTTATTTAATCAAAGTATGTACCATTGCTATCTATGCACTTTTGCCATCTCATAGGTAGTTCATCGATCCCTTTACTAAAAAAACCATTCGGACGGAAATCAATAAAATCTTTGAAGGCGGTTTGGACTGCCCCATCGGAGTTGAATTTTTTCCTTTGCAAGAAGTTATCCAAATTTCGAAAAAAATGGTAATCTGTTGGGGCAAGGTCCGGAGAGTACGGTGGATGTCTTAGACATTCCAATTGAAGCTCCTCTAATTTGGTAGCCGTCTGTTGTGCAGTGTGTGGTCTAGCGTTATCATGAAGCAGCAGTGGCCTAGAGCGATTAACCAGCCTCGGTTGTTTAGCAGCTAGCTTTTCCATCATGGTTTGCAGTTGCTGACAATAGACATCTGCCGTAATCGTCTGGCCAGATTTAAGAAAGCTGTAATGAACGACACCAGCACTAGTCCACCAAACGCTCACAAGTAACTTTTTTGGAGTCAATTTTCGCTTGGGGCATGGTTTGGCTGGTTCGGCAGGGTTCAGCCATTACGATGAGCGCTTCCGATTATCGTACAGGATCCACTTTTCATCACAGATAATGATTCGATTTAAAATCCCTTCATTATTGTGCCGGTTGAGTAATGCAACGCAGCAGTCAACGCGCGTTTGTTGATTTGCTTCACTCAATTCGTGAGGTACCCACCTTTCAAGGTTTTTCACCTTAACAATTTGCTTCAAGTGGATTAAAACAATTTTATCACTAACACCGCAGCCTGCAGCTAACTCGGATGTGGTTTTCGATGGATCCGCTTCCACAATAGCCTTCAATTTTTCATTATCAACTTTGGTCTCCGGCCATCCACGGGGCTTGTTCTGCAGGTCGAAATTTCCAGAACGAAAACGTTGGAACCAAAAACGCACTGTGTTTTCTTTTGCGGCACCGTCGCCATACACATCATTAATCCTTCGAGCCGTTTCTGCAGCACTGGTGCCACGGTGGAACTCGTACTCGTAAATAACGCGATATTTCAAGTTTTTCATTTTGTAAACTGAGTGACGCAAAGAAAAAAACAATTGAGGAAAAAACAAATGAATTATAATTTTCAAAACACAAATACATGAGTAAATAGCTGTATAAATTTGGATTTGGAATTCCTAACCAAAGAGAAGATATTTGAGATCAAATTTGCCAGTACGGCAAAACGCCAATTTCATATGTAAGGACCTAATATTAGGTCCTTACATATGAAATTGGCGTTTTGCCGTACTGGCAAATTTGATCTCAAATATCTTCTCTTTGGTTAGGAATTCCAAATCCAAATTTATACAGCTATTTACTCATGTATTTGTGTTTTGAAAATTATAATTCATTTGTTTTTTCCTCAATTGTTTTTTTCTTGCGTCACTCAGTTTACAAAATGAAAAACTTGAAATATCGCGTTATTTACGAGTACGAGTTCACCGTGGCACCAGTGCTGCAGAAACGGCTCGAAGGATTAATGATGTGTATGGCGACGGTGCCGCAAAAGAAAACACAGTGCGTTTTTGGTTCCAACGTTTTCGTTCTGGAAATTTCGACCTGCAGAACAAGCCCCGTGGACGGCCGGAGACCAAAGTTGATAATGAAGAATTGAAGGCTATTGTGGAAGCGGATCCATCGCACACCACATCCGAGTTAGCTGCAGGCTGCGGTGTTAGTGATAAAACTTTTTTAATCCACTTGAAGCAAATTGGTAAGGTGAAAAAGCTTGAAAGGTGGGTACCTCACGAATTGAGTGAAGCAAATCAACAAACGCGCGTTGACTGCTGCGTTGCATTACTCAACCGGCACAATAATGAAGGGATTTTAAATCGAATCATTACCTGTGATGAAAAGTGGATCCTGTACGATAATCGGAAGCGCTCATCGTAATGGCTGAACCCTGCCGAACCAGCCAAAGCATGCCCCAAGCGAAAATTGACTCCAAAAAAGTTACTTGTGAGCATTTGGTGGACTAGTGCTGGTGTCGTTCACTACAGCTTTCTTAAATCTGGCCAGACGATTACGGCAGATGTCTATTGTCAGCAACTGCAAACAATGATGGAAAAGCTAGCTGCTAAACAACCGAGGCTGGTTAATCGCTCTATGCCACTGCTGCTTCATGATAACGCTAGACCACACACTGCACAACAGACGGCTACCAAATTAG